>RJWJ010007294.1:0-58180 GCA_004363605.1 Indri indri | reverse complement strand
AAGGGGGAGGCCACTGGTCGGTGAGCTGCTGTGGTCTGTGGCAGGGCTGGGCCTTGGGCAGGGCTGACGCGGGCCTGGGCCGGCACTGCCTTCTGGGGGTGCTGGGGGGCGCTCTGCTCTGGGGGAGCAAGGGCTAAGCCCAGGTGGGGGCCAGGCCGGAGGGCAGGCGGGCAGAGGGAGGAGGTGAGAGTTCCGAGGGTCAGTTCGTACTTCTCTGTCCTGCCAGACGCCCACCCGGCCAGGAAGGGGCCAGGCCTTCCCCAGGGGCACAGCAGGGCGGGGGTGGGGTGGGCAGGACCTTCACGCTTGCCCAGTTGTGGAGGACGTCTCAGGTGCAGAGCCTTCTGGAAGCCAGGAGGCTTGGGGAGATGCCTCTCAGCTCGGTGCTGACTCACTCCGGAGAGGTGGGAGGGGGGGAGGGGACTCCCTGTCCTCTCTGAGCAGGACCCCTGGGGTCGGCAGGAGGCCGGGCAGGGTAGCTGGGAGGAGCTGCTGGGGTGGCCAGTGGATCAGCGGGTGGGTGGGGCCCTGGGGGTCCCACCCGGCCCCACTGCCCAGCCGCCGAGACTGACGGAGCAGCGCCAAGGCCAGGCTGCTGGGATTGCTGTGGCCGTGACTTCCTGGAAGGGCGTCCAGCCTTGGGTTTGAATCAGGGGGTTAGGCCTGTCCCTCCAGGCCCAGGAACTGGCCCCAGGCCCCAGGCGGGCTGCCCCGAGGGTGATGGCCAGTGCGGGCCCTCAGAGAGTCTCAGTGGCCTGGTCCCCCAGGGACAGCAGGTGGGGCTGCCCCAGCCCCAGGTCGCAGTGAGCAGCCTGGCACCCCCCTGGCGTGGTGGGGTGAGTGTGAGTGCAGGGGTGAGGCGGGTGCCCCTGCGGGTGCAGCCCCTCCTGTTTTCTCCGGGTTGTCCATCCCCCCACTCCCCCAGGCTAGCTCGGCACACGCACAGGCAAGAAGCTCGATTCCTCTTTCCAAGGCCGGCCCAGACCAGGAGAACTGCCTCCCCCTCGGCAGCCAGCACCCTGCCTCGGCTGGCCCTGGCCGTGCACCCCATCCCGGTGGGGGCTGGAAGAGCCAGTTCTGGGGCCACCCCCAGGGCCGCCTGCGGAGCCCCAGAGGCTGGAGGCGGCAGGGGAGGGCAGCGTCCTGCTCCTGGCAGAAGGGAAGGCCCTCCCCAGAGGCAGGAAGCAATCGCCTGTCGAAGTTCCTGATTGCAATGTGACTCGTGGGGGTTCTGCCTGGACGCAGGGAGAACGACTGGGCCCGCGGCTGCGGTCCCGCAGGACTGTGGCAGCAAGGGGACCTCAACAGTGTTCGATTAGACACTATGCTGGGAAATGGAGATTTTTTTAACCACAAAGGGAGAAAGGAGAAGCCCTGGGAGGGAGCGGATGCAGCTCCCAGACCTGCCCGGCTGGGCACGTGCTCCCCTGCCTGGGCTTGGGCTTTTTGGTTTTTAAATAAATTATAAAGTTTAATGAAATGAAACATTAGAAAACTGCTCATTATGGAAAATGTGAAAATACAAAAAGAGATTTCCACGGGCGGGGAATGGAGACAAGAGCCCAGGAGGTGGAGGAGGGAGGCGGAAGCCTGTGGAATGTTCTGGGTCCTCGGGAAGCCGGCTTCCCTTTGCTCTGAGAAGGCAGGCGCGGGGCCTGGCGCGGGCAGCTGGAGTCATCCGGGTGGGGTCCATGCAGTCGACGCCCCCCACGCGCCCCAGCCTCAGTGTGACACTCGGGCCAGGCCTGGCCCCTCCACGTGGATCCCCTCCTTAAATTTGGGGACCTGCCCTTCAGTCTGTAAGACATTCACGCCGTCTCTCTGAATCCGTGCGTCCTTCATGGTGCCGCTCACCAAGCCCACCCAGGTCCCCTGTGACAGGCTGGGCTGACCCCCAGGGAGGTAAGACCCCGCCGGGACCCTCCCGCAGGCAGCCTTGGGGGCTGCTCCCGCCCTGGGCTCCTCAGTGGGGCGGTGGCCCACCCTACCACAGCGGGCAGGCGGGAGATGCCCAGCCCCCAGGACCTGGCCGGGGAGGCAGGTGGGGCATGGGGGGGGGGGGCCTCACCAGCCAGGGCCCTGCCAACCCACCCCCACCACGGCCCCGGGAAAGGTGACGGAGGGACAGAGACAGGGAGGCTCCGGAAGACGGGGGGCCGTGCCAGCGGAGGGCCTGCCCTGTGGATCCGAGGCCTGGCCTCCCACGGACGGAGGGTGGGGCCGGGGCGCCCTCCCACCCTGGGGTCCACTGAGGGCTCCCTGTCCCACGTCACCCTGGCCTGGAGTTTAGGCTCCCCCCACCCCCCGGCTTTCCCAGCAGTGCCCCCACTTCCCCGAACGCCTGGCCGCGAGGCGGTGCGGGCCTCTGCTCCTCCTCGGTGAGCTGGGTCCCAGGAGCCCAGAGCCCTGGTGGCAGGTGTGTGTCCAGCTGAGCACTGACCCCTTAGTGCCCAGGGGTCACTGTGCCTGGACCTGAGCCAGCGGGGGTGGGCCGACCTTTGCAGCCTCTGCCCTTCCTGGGCCCACAGCCTGCGTCCGACGCCCGGCTCAGCCCACAGCCAGGGCTCAGGTTCACGAGGCCCGGTCCAGAGACGAGGGAGTGGGGTCAGAGGATCCCAGAACGCCTGGTGGGGGGCGTCTGGCTCAGTCCTGCTGTTTGCAGATGGGTAAACCGAGCCCTGGACAGAGACGGCAAGGGGAGGGCCCTGCTGTTCACCGCGCACTTGCTCTGTGCCAGGCCGAGGGGCTCACACTTGCTCGTTAAGCCCCTCCTGCCCCCTCACAGCTCCACGGGCCGGGGTTGGCTTGGACCTGGACAGAACTCCTGCATCCTCCAGCCTCTGAGTGGGGCCTGCAGGGCAGATGATGTCACAGCCACGCGGCCAAGGCGTGGCGGTCCTGCCTGTCCCAGGGCCTAGACTCTTGTCCTGGGACGTCCTTGGTGTGTCGAGAGCCAGACTCGTCCGGAAGAGGCCCAGCGGGCTGGGTGGTGCCAGGTGTGCTGGTTGTGTCTGCTCCAGACGGGCCGTCATCAGGCCCGGGCGTTGGGGGCCCCAGCTGGCCGGGACAGTCAGTGCCACCACCACCACCCGAGACCTCGAGGGCCTTGGCGGGCGATGGAGTCCTCCGTGGGAAACAGTGTCTGCTGCCCCTTGGTGACACCCCAGGCAGGAGCCAGCCCGGCACAGTGATGGTGCCGATGAGGTGGCTTTGGAACCAGCCAGCCGCGTCCTGGGCAGGGGCAGCGCCCAGTGCCTTCGGCAGGGACCCTGTCCTGGGAGGCTGCCCTGAGAGGCGGGCACACTCCCGTTGGGTCACAGTCGCGGGATGAATGGATGAGTGGACGAGGACATGTGTGGGCCTGGCTGGTGCCTGGGCAGGAAGGGGCCGGGTGCTCAGCCAGCCGAGGCAGGAGGGTGGGGTGGGAGGGGAGGGCGTCTTCTGTGGAAGGACGGGTGCCAGGCTGGCCGGGGTGCACGGGCCTGGGCTGCTGCCACGCAGCGCGGTGGGGAGCAGTCGGCTGCAGCCATTGCAGGAAACTGGGACGGCAGCAGGGGGTGGGGACCCTGCAGACCCTCCGGATGAAGCCACACCCTGTGCCTGGGAGTGGCCACGTGAGCCGCCTGCACCCTAGAAGTGGGGTGGGAGCCGAAAGTGCCCACAGGGTCCAGCACAGAGGACACAGATGGGCCCCCAGGGACTGGCCCTGCAGCTGCTCGGCCGTCCGCGCCACCCTGCAGGGGCACGAGCGCCCTCTGCTGGCCATGTGCAGAAAGACACCACCGCTGCCCACGCATGCCGCCCTCTGCACCCGGCGCCCACGCTGACCTGGGAACCCACCCTGATCCAGGCATCCACGCTCTTGTGCCTCAACTTCCCCTTATGTAGCCCAGGATCATATCACCACCACCCCCCCGCCGCCCCCGGTGTGCAGAACATTCCAGGCGTGAAGCCTCTGTAAATAGCAGAGCCTGAACACCTCCCAAAAGCCGCCTGCGTTCTCTGCTTTCAGTGGGCCCCTCTGGGGACAACTCAGTGCACGAGGACATAGAGACATCCCAAGGCCGGGGCCTCAGGGCGGGGCAGGCGGTGGTCGGCGCACCCCACCCCCGCGGTCCTGCCTTTGAATCCGATGGGTGCAGGCAGCGCGGCGATGCCACCTGCCGACGCTTCTCAGCACCACCCCTGCGTGGCCCTGGCGGCGGCCCGCAGGAACCGGAACTGGGCCAGGCAGGACTCATGAGAAGAGAGAGCGGCTACTGGGCAGGGACACGTCACTGCTTCCCAAAGTGCGGACTTCAGGAACAGACACTGGTTTGCTTGCACACCCGTCGGCTGAGTCGAGGCTGGGGGGCCTCACAGGGAGGTGCTCTCTGCGCACGCGTCTGGGCCAGCGGCCTCTCCCCGGGTTTGAGCAGCCGGGTGGAAGCTGGAGGCGCCCTGGGAAAGACCAGGGTGGGGCCGCCGGGACAAGCGCTGGACACGGCACTGGGGCAGTCGGGCTGGGGACGGTGTCGGAGGGGCAGCCCTCCCGGGGGGAGGCAGGACAGGTGTCCTGGGCTGGAGTCTTCCGAGGCCGCGCAGAGGCGGTTTTGTTTCCACTGTCCCCACACCAGGCCGGCTCCTCCCAGCATTTTGAACCGTATTTGTTAGTTTAATATGAGTGGTTTCCTTCTGAAGTACCTTCACCGTGAGGATTAACAGGCACAACTTTGGTGAGTGGTAAGCAATTGCTACACACCTCATAAATTCGTTAAAAGACAATTTTCAGGAAGAGGCAAGATCATGGCTCACACAGACATAAAAATGAAGGTGTCAAAGGTTTTGTTTACTGTAGGCTTTTGAGCCCCACATTATTTTTTAAAACGATTTTATTGACTCATTAACCAAGGGGGATCCAGGCAGATGTGCCAAGTTCACGGAGAGGCCGCAGGACAGACGGTCTGTAGGTCATGGAGGAAAAACTGGTTCTTCCACAGGCGGGGCGGGGAGCACGTGATCCAAGGGGGTCAGGGGAGCCCAAGACCAGGAGAGGCGGAGGCTTCCGCCGGGTGATGTGCAGTTTCCCACCAAACACAAACTGCCTTCTCCAAATCTCAACACAAACTCTCAGGTGCCGGGATGCCTGGAGCCCTGCAGGCCGAGCAGAGCGTCTGAGGCCGGGACTCCCAGCTGCACAGAGGTGGCCCAGCTGTGGCTGCCCTGACATCTGTTGTGTGCTGCACCAGGGGCCGGGTGTGCGATGTGGGTACACCATCCACGGCAACCTGGAGATGGTTCGCAATTGTCCAGTGGTGAGGGCTGAGGTTCTGTGGCTCCCAGGCAGTGGGCACAGTCCCTGGGGGGCACAGTCCCTGGGGGGTCACAGTCCATGAGGGCACAGTCCCTGGGGGGTCACAGTCCATGGGGGGTGCAGTCCATGGGGCACAGCCCACAAGCACACCATCCTGGGGGTGCAGTCCAGGGGCGTGCTCTGCCACACCCTGCAGGACCCACTGAGGCCAGGCCCCGAGGGCACATGTCATTGCCTATCAGACCTTGGCTTAGCTCGGTGACTGTGTCAGCCAAGGGCCACCCAAGGCAGGACACGGTTGGAGGGATGAGCTGGTGCTGGACCTTCAGGGTGCTTGGCCCCAGGACAGGAGCGAGACTCAGGCTGTGCTGTCTCTGGGAGGTGACAGCCTCGTTTCCATAGCAACCACAGTGCCTGGCAGGGTGACAACAATGCTGAGAGCCAGTGGAGGCTCCTGGACAGACCATGCCAAGAGCCACGTCTGCTCAGACAAGAGTGGAGCACCAAGAGCCAGCTGTTTCCTGGGCCGTGACCGGAACCTTCTAACCCACCTGCACATTGGCTCCTCTGGACTGCCAGACCTCTGCCCCTGGGACGTGGTCCACAGAGCCCTCACAGGAGCCCGGAGCCCTCTGTGCAATGTCCCCCAGGGCCACGCCCTCCTTCTCTGCCCCTGCGGGCAGCCAGTCCCACCCAGACCCTTCATCCACAGCCTGGCTGGGCCTCTCAGCCTCCTGGCTCCCTCGGAGGGGCCGGCACAGTCCGGGCAATGGCACCGGGGGGCCTGTCGGGGGCTGCCTGGCTGCCCCTCTCCTGGGTTCTCAGGGCGGGAAGGTGGGCCAAGCCATCTGCCCACCTGGGCTGGGAGAGGCTTAGAGTAAAAGGCAGAGTGATTAGGGACACTGAGGCCGGACAGCTCACCCAAGGTGACATCTGAATTCTCCAGCCAGTGTCCCTTTTGGGACGCGCATCCCTGCTGCAGCCTGAACCAGCCCCTGTGCCGAGCCCCACCCACCCCTGGCACCCGGCCACCATCCCCCCGCCCCCCGCAGGGACACAGTGGTCTCAGAGCCCGATGCGGGGTGCGCTGGCGCCCGCACCTGTTCCTTGCCGGCTGGAGCCCCCTCAGGCTTCTTTCCACGCTCATGCCAGCTGGGCAGCAGGTGGGCACTCGGGACATTGGTGCAGAGCCGGGGAGGGGAGGGGAGGGGGGAGCCGGCCCCACGGCGAGCCTCTCAGACCCAGGAGGAGCCTTTGTGTTTACAGATAAACCCACTGCCATGGCGGGTGGTGGCCGCCTGAGAAGTCGCTGCCTCGCGCTGAGGGACGCACCTGGACGACATCCCAGGAAGCTCCACCTGGCGCAAGCTGCTGACCCCCGAGACCCCAGCCTCGCCTCTGCCTCCTGCCGGGAGGACAGGGCCGCACTTGGAAATGGACGGCACCTGGTGGTTCCTGAGCACCTGCCCCTCGTCCCGAGAGGACGTCCCCAGCAGAAGGTCATTCCCGAGGCCTTGAGCCGCCCAAGACATCCAGTGTGGACTAGAGATACGATGTCTGCAGTCGGGGCTGAGGCAGTGGAGGGGAGGTCTCTTCCCACCCGGGTTTCGGAGCCAGAGCCGAGGTGTGTGCTTCGTGGGCCCACCTGTTACCAGAAGCGTTGGCGCCTCCCGGGCTCCGCACAGCACTGCGGCCATCGGCGCCCACCCACCTCGTGATGGAGCTTAGCCTCCTTCGGGCTCAATCGGCCCGAGGGCCCCGTGGATCGATGCGTCAGCTGCCTGGGAAGGGCCGTCACTGGTGGGTGAGGGACGTGGCTCCAGTCTGGCCTGTTTCCGTAGCCACCGGGTGGTGCAGGGGGTGCAGGCTGGGGCAGCAGGACAAACACTTCCCGAGAGAGCAGCTGACCAGGGTCATCCGCACCATCCCGCAGGGACAAGGCCACCGTGGCCAGGGTGGAGCTTGCTACTCCTCCACCCAGACAGCAAGGGGCCCAGAAAGAGCGAGTCCCCAGCAGCCGGCGGGTGGGGGTGGCCCTGGGAGCAGCTGGAGAGGGCGGGTCTGAGCGGCGTGGCTAGGCCACTGGCCCAGGCTGCTCCCGTGGGCCACAGAGCCAGGCCCACGCCCAGATCCTCCCCACACTCTGATCACCCTGCAGGGAGGAGGGAGCCCCCACCCCCGCCCGTGGCCATGCCCACCTCCGCCAGCAGAGGGCGCCCCCCCCACCTGCGAGCAGAAGCCTGATGCCAGGAGCCGCCCAGAGACCAGCCACAAGCCCCAGGTGCTCCTGGCAGGACGCTCGGAAGCTGAAAGGTGAGAGTGAGTCCCTGGCCCTGGCTGCCTCCTGGGTGCTGCCTCCCAGAGATCCGCACCAGGGGCAGGTGTGGTGGGGTCTGGTTTCTTCCCCGCACCACCTGGGCACCGTGGTGGTTGTGCGCCTCGGTCTCTGCCCAAACGTGCTGCGAGGACCCCCGGCTGCTGTGTGCCCCCAGGCCTCGGCCCTCGGGGGGGCTGTCGCAGGAGCCGTGGGGGCAGCAGCGTTTCCACACGGTTCAGAGGGGCTTGTCCTCCCTGCCCGGAAGTGCCAGGCCGTGAGCTCGGCCCAGGAGGGGCTTGGCCGCCGGCCGCGGCTGTGGGGCAGGGTGACCTGTTGGTCTCGGCCCCAGCACGGCTCCCTGGTGACCGCAGCCAGGCCGGTGCTCCCGCCTGGGGCCCTGGCTCCCCTCCCGTGAGGGGACAGCCCAGGGGTCTGGGAGGCTGGCGGCAGCACCGGCAGACTCGTCCCTCAGCCCTCGCTCACGCGGGGGTGGGACCCACACACCCTTGCCGGCTGCAGGTGCCCGGTGGGGCTATGCTGCCACCCTCCCGTGCGCCCCTTGCACCCCAGCTCTCTTCTCTGCTGGACCCCAGGCCCCGGAGGGAGGGCGGGTGAGTCTCCCGCAGCTGCTGCAAACAACGACCACAGACTTAGCAGCTTGAAAGCACAAATTGACTCCAGCAGCTGGGAAGGTCAGAGGTCGGACCCGGGTCTCCCTGCTGGGCTGGTGCCGGCAGAGCTGCGTCCTCACGGTCCGGAGTCCCCAGGCCGCGCGCTCCCTGGCTCGGGGCCCTCGTCCTCTGTCCAGGCCAGCGGGTGGCACCGCACTGACCGTCTGCTCTCGGGTCCCCGACTCTGGCCTCCGCCTCCCTCTTCTCCTTCTCAGGCCCCGTGATGCCACTGGGCCTGGCTGGGTGGCCCAGGGAAAACCTAACGCCCTTTTCCACGTGAGGGGACACATCGCAGGTTGCAGGGACATGGACGTCTGGGGGTCTCTCCCCAAGAGTGTCCTGCTGCCTGCACGTCTTGGCCTGGCCCTGGAGTTGGGGTTCATGGGGGCTTGTCCATCCAGCTCAGGGTGACCAGTGGGGTGACCAGTACGGGGGATAGGACGCTGGGAGTGAGCGCAGGCAGGGGATGGCCTGTGCCGGGGGGGGTCTCTCAGTGCAGCCCCCCCAGCCTTCCACAGCGTGTCCTGGCCGGGGCTGCATCTCAGCCGCCGCCTCTGGCGGCAGGGCCTTCCTGGAGGACTGAGGCCGCGGAGTGGGCGGCATCCCAATGGCCCCCCAGCCCATGGCTCTGCCTAGCATAGGTCTGGACTGGGTTCAAACTTCTCCAGCAGATGCTTCTTGAGGGACAGTGAAGGATGACTTCCGTGTGCTTTGTGGTTCAGGAAAACCATTATATTCAGGTTTGCGCCGTGGGCGGGCCCAGGACAGCCTTGGTGGGGGAGCCCGGGACAGCAGCCTGCAGGGGCCACGTCGGGAGAGGCTCCGTCCTGAGCCTGTCCTGGCGCGGCCCAGCCAGCAGAGGTGGACAGAGCACCTCAGTTCTCACTGCCCACCTCTTCCCCCAGTACCCTGTCCCCTCCTGGCCTGGGCGGCCTGGGACCCTCCAGGCTGCACCTGACCCAGGCGGCAGGACCAGGATGGAGGAACGGTGGCTGCCAGTGCCCTCCCCAAACCAGCTGGCCCCGCCACCCGTGACTGCGTGGAGCCCCCACCTGTCTCCCCGTGACCTCCAGACAGGAGGACGGGTGGGTGCACCACTCAGAGGTCTGGCCCAGGCCCAGTGGCTCTCAGGCTTCCCCCCAGCTAAGGGTGCTCCTGGCTCTGGCTGTGTCTCTTCCAGGAGCCCTCCCGTCCTCCCCCTGCAGCCCCCCAGGGACCTGTGGCAGCTCTGTTCTCCGACTCTTGTCGGCTGAGCTGTCCTCCGGGCCCCTGGACGTGGCTGTCACTTCTACGAGCAGGCACGTTGCGCAGGGCCATGGCCCCAGGAGTGGGGCTCCAGGAGGCCTCTGCAGCCCCAGACACTCCCCAGCCCCACAGGCCCAGCCCCATGGGTGTGGCTGAGGGGGCTTTCATGGGCCAGGAGCATGGCCGCCTTGTAGGGACGTGGCCCAGCCCGTGGAGGGTGGTGCCCCTGCACCTGGGGGAGCCGGGACGAGAGAACCTGGTCTGCTCCCCATGGGGATCAGAGGACAGACCCTAAATAAGGAGATGGCGCTGCTGACAGGACAGCGACTGGGTTCTGATGAGGCCCCAGCCCTCCAGGTCTCCAGGGAGGGACGTGGGGCTGCAGGCTCCAGCCCAGGCAAGGCCCCAGCAGGCTCACTGGGGCTACACCGCCGGGACCTTACTGGTGCCCGCACTGCAGATGGGGAAAGCGAGGCTGCGTCACCCCAGCTATAAATGGTGGCGCTGTGTTCAAATGTGGGCAGTCTGGGAGCTTGACGCCCAGGTCCCCGGCAGCTCCAGGGCGTGACAGCCTGGTGCTCCCCCAACCCATGTGCTCCCCCAGCCTGAGTGCTTCTGTCCAGGTCCTGGCACTGGGGTCCAAGCTGGGCCAGCACCCCCCTTGCTGCCTCCGACATGCTCCCCAAACATCCCCAGGGACAGCCGCTGACACACCTCTCGCCTCCTGGCAGGTGGACAGGGAGCCTGTGGTCAGGGCTGCCCGGCCCTGCCCACGCGCCCTGGAAGGGCTGCCGGCTGGCTTGGCAGGAGCCTCCTGTTCTCTGGCCCAAGTGAACCAGCTTGTTCTTTCCAGGCCTGGAACCAGCCCAGGCTCCGGAAGCAGGCCGAGCCTGCCTGTCTTGGCTGAGGGGGCCGACGGCCTTTCTCCTCTGGTTCCAGAGAACCTCCGCGTCCAGAGGGAGTGCAGGGGCAGCCGGCGGGGACAGCTGAGCAGACAGGAGTGGCCGGGTGCACCCTGGGGCCCAGCAGGAGAACTTTGTGTGTCTGAGTGAAGCCAGACCCCTGGGTGGGTACAAGGGGAAGCTGAAGCCCCTGAAGGCGGCGTCACCTGCCCTGGGTAGCCCAGTGGGACCCCGGGTCTCTCAGGGCCTGGGGCTCTGTCTCTCTAGGGCACAAGACAGGACAGGGCAGGGTCATGTGTCCCCCGCCCGCCTGCCTGGGCACCAGGCCTCCTGGAGGCAGGACAGCTGCTGAGCTCACTCACAGCCGTGCTCGCCGCTGGCCCTGACGGTGGGAACGGAGTGGCCGGCCTGACTCCGAGCAGGCCCATCTGGTCCTCCCTGGCTGGGAATCCAAAGGAGCCCGTGCCTGCCCCAACCCGGAAGCTTCCAGGATGCTCTGCCAGCCAAGCCGGGCCTTGGCCAGGGCCAGACAAGGCCCCACCCTCCCGCCCAGGCGGGGGTGGGGAGCTGAGCCCAGGACTTGGACTCGCCCAGATGTGGCCGTGGCTGGCCGGGAGCTCTGGCGCCTTCCTGCTCTGTGGCAGAGCCTTTCTTCACCTGTGGACGGGCTCATGGGACCCCGGCCGGCCAGGCCCACACCCTCCCCAGAGACCGTGCTCAGGGCTCCAGGCTGCTCCCACCAGAACCCGGGACCCCTGGGTACAGGCCTGACCCGGGGCATGGTGTAGAAACAGAGCCTCACCGCCACCCCGAGGGGTCCCCAGTCCGCTCCCCCACCCCCCACTGTTGGGCACTGGATTCCCGAGGGGGCACAAAGGCTGTCCGCCTCCCCTGGGGGATGGCAAGGCTGGATTTGCAGAGTCTGGTGGGTGCCAGTGGCTGTGGGCAGTGGCTGGGAAGGCCTGTAGGGGCCCTGGGGACACTGTGGTGCATGGCCCAGGACTCGCACCTGGCCAGACCTGCCCTGTCCCGCTCTGCCTACGGACTGTCTCTGGGCTCAGCCTGTGCCCCCCGAGAACTCTGCACTCACATGCACCCCTCCAGGCAGGACTGCTTGCCCACTGTGGCCCCCGTGGGTTCTCCCAGAGGCCTTTGCAGAATCCGCACAGGGTTGGGCCACTGTGCCACTCTCCGGTTGGGGGGCTGGGGCTCCTGGGCCTATGTGGGGCGTGTGTGGAGGGGTCCTGGCATCGGGCAGGAGGCATGTCGGGTCAGGTCAGGGTCGTGCGACCGGGAGGAACTCGAGACTCAGGGTCCACTGGGCCGTGGCCGGCCCATCCCCCACCCCAAGGCCCTGTCTTCAGCCGAGTGGGGCTGGGTCGGGAGATGGGGCCTGGAGGGCCCTGCTGGGGGGAGCTGGAGGGTGTGTTCAGTGGCCCTGGGGTACCTCGGAGACCTGCTGGACTGTCCCGTCCTGCAGCCAGCACCAGTGGCCCCCTCCCCCAAACAGGGCAGGTCAGAGGTCATGCTCCATGCTGGGCCCTGCCTGGGAGCCTGTGCGCTCCGCTCCGGCTGTGCAACTCTGGCCGCGCTCGGCCCTGGGGGCCTGGGCCTCAAGCCCTCTTGGGCCCCTCCAAGGATCTAGCTGAGACTCTCCGAGGCCCCCAGTGCTGAAAATCACCCCCAGGTGTGATTTGAAATAAAAACGGCACGAAGCCGTAAACCACAGGAAAGAAAGTCGAAGCTCTGCTCTTTCCCACGGGACGATTTGGATGCCTCTTCTGCAATAACAAATTTCACATCCTTTCTGAAAAGGTCGCTGGTGGCCCTGCCTGTCGGTGCCCACGGACACACCCAGCCGACCCCTGGGCAGCCCTACAGCTGCCCCCCCCGCCATGCCCCTGGCCCACCGAGGCCTCATCTCCCCCCCAGGGAGGTCGCCTGTGGCCACGAGCTTCCTGGCTCCTGGGCGGGCCCCAAATCCCCGTGTCCCCGCGTCACTCTCCTGCCTCCCCCCGGCCAGGCGCTGCCCCAGATGGCCCCAGAAGGCCCTGCCCTGCAGGACTGGAGACCCGGGAGAGAGAGCCCTTCTCGACTGCCCAGTTGGGCTGGTTCCCCCAGCCGGGCCTGCACCAGGGGTCCACTCTGCTGGCCGGGGAAGGCCAGTGGGACCATCCACCCGGGGCGGCCCCCACAGGGAGGGGAGAGGGCCAGGCAGGTGGAAGCGCACTTGTTTTCCACACAGAGCCATCGGCCTTGGGGTCGGGCCACCCTCCCCACACCAGCTGGTCCTGGAGGTGGACGGCAGCCTCCACCCTGTGCCCCACGCGTCTGCGTGGCCGTGGGCAGCCCCGGCCTCCTCCGCTCAGCCCTTCCTTTTGCCCTCGGGACACTGGAGCCAGAGAGGCTCAGCCCTGTGAGACCCCTGGTGCTGGACCCTCCCCCTCAGCCACCTCAGGCCCCCCGAGTCCACGTCAACCCCTGAGCTGGGGGCTCCCTTGAGGCAGAGACAGGTGACAACTGGATAGGGGTGCCTGGAGCCTAGCCCCAGGTCGCAGGCAGTGTAGACGTGCAGATGGTGTTGGTGTGGACAGTCCCCAGCATCAGCCATCTGCCTAGTGAAGGAACAATCGGAAGGGAGCGGGGCCTGCAGGCTGCGCCGCCAGGGCTTGGGCCCCACGCGACGTCCGGAGGTCCCGAGGGCTGGGTGCTCACGGAACGTCCCGCCATCACCGCCGGCCTGGGCTGGGAGACGCCGCGGCCCCTCCCGCAGGCCCCGCCCTCGCTGCAATGCCCCAGATTCTGCTTCTGGAAATACCCTCCCAATTAAGTCGAAAAGCCCAAAGAGCTGCGGGAGAGGAAAGGTGAGCGGTTACGCAACATCTCATTACCGGGGCTCCGCGGCCTGGGACGCTCTCCTCCCGCCAAGGCCCGCAGGTCGGGCTGGGAGGCGGGAGGGCAGAGGGGTTGCTGCCTGTGCCCGCGGCCTGGGGTAGCCCACACGCCCGGGGGCCTCGCCGCGGGGAGAACAGCCCCTCCCAGGGCTGCCAGGGACTCAGCCCCACAGTGCGGGGGGAGGTGCCCTGAGGGAGCCTCCTGTTCGGGGGGCTCAGCGCTAAGGAAGGGCACCAGGCTGGCAATGCTGCCAGGCGTGAGGGTGGCTCCCTGGTGGGGAAGGGGGCGACAGCCCCCGGGAGGTGCTGGGGCTCCGATGGGCATCAGAGATGTGCAGGACAAGGCGCTGGCCTGGGGGTGGGAGCCCCCGCTGGGGCGATGCTGAGAACTGGCTGGGCACGGTGCGCGCGCCACCCCCCAGGCAGTGTAGACGCTGAGCCCTGTGCCCTGCACCCCTCGGCATATGAGAGACGGAACACGGGAGGAGGGAGAGACGGAGGGTGGGAGCGTCTGTCCCAGCCGGGGGCTCTCTGGAGCGCCCCTCACTCTCCCCCTGCTCCCGCCTGGCACCACCCCTGCCCCTTGGGCAGCGCAGGGTGTGTGGTGTTGGGGGGCAGGGTGGGCGTCCAGAAAGCTCTGGCAGAGGCCGGCCCCTTGCCCTGGCCAGGTACTTCTGGGCAGGAGCTGTTCACGGCCCCTGGCCGGAGGGGTCAGGCCGGTCCCCACCCAGAGGTCAGCCGGTCCCCTCACCGGGCTGCCCCTGCCTTTGCTAAGCATTTGCCAAGTGGAAAACTCAGGGGGCTCATTGGTGTTTGTTTTCCCTTAGAATAACGTTCCCTGACGTAGTTAATGATAACACGATGCACCAACATTGCAGAAGATTTGTAAAATAGAAGGAAACCACAAAGTCACCCCAAATCCGGAAGCAGAGGGAACTGTGTCGAGCGTGTTAGACCATCCTAGCATTGCTGGGCACATTCACGTGTTCAGGACGCCTGCGCCGGGTCCCAGGGACACGCAGTGAGAGGGCTGCACAGTCTCTGTCACCCCCACTGTGCTGGTGCCCTGCCTGGGAAACAGGTCGGATCTGTCACCAACACGGCTCAACAGGGGTGGAACAGCCTGAGAGCTGGGGCAGGTGTCCAGCCTCCTGCTGGTACAGGGGACCTGGCCTGGAGGGTGATTCCAGTGAGATCTGATTATACAAAGGAGGTGGCAGGGGAAGATCTGAGACTGTCCTAGGCAGAGGGCAAAGCAGGTGCCAAGGCCCTGAGGCAGGGAGAGCTGGGGAGCGGGGAGCAGAGGCCACTGAGGTTGGGCTCGCATGGGGTGGCCAAGCCAGATGGGGAGTCTGGGGCAGGTAGGGGCTGGAGCGGTTCAGCAGGGGCCTGGCAAGGTGACCTCACTGTCACCAGCCCAGAGCCCAGCCCGGAGCAGGTGGGGGCACATGCGGCCTGGTGCAAACTTGGCTTTCTGTGTTCTGACTTCTAGTGGTGCCCGGCGCTCTGGTGGGCTGCCAAGTTCCAGCAAGTTTGTCTCCAGGGGAAACTGCCTGTTTGTTTAGGAAAATATGCTAATGGGCCTTTTGGTTCTGGAAGGAAAGTCCCAGGCCGTAGTCTGGAACAGGAGCCCAAACAGAGTCCGAGGGCCGGTATCGGGGAGCCCGTGGGGCCGAGGCTGCCAGAGGCAGAGCAGCGGGGGTCCCCGGGTGGGGCGGGGCAGAGAGCAAATTTGATACCTGATAAATTGTACCTAGTTTAGTTTAATTCCTCTGGTGACTAGAGAGGTCATTTCTATTTTGGACACTTGGTTTATTTTATTTAAATCGTTTTACCCTGGTCTTTCCATTTTCACTGGGATATTTGTCTTTTTATTAGCTTTGGAGTTCTTCATAGGTTGCAAACATTTTTTTCCTGTTTGTCACTTGGCTTTTAATTATTTCAGGTATTTTTGTAAATAAAAGTGTTAAAATTATACGCACCCAAATTTATCCATGTTTTGTTTTGAGGACGACTCTTCGAATTTATGCTTAGAAAGTTCTCACCAAGGTCAGAATCGGTACGATTCTCACATAATGTGCATTTTCATTCATAGTATGATTTTCTTTTTATTTATTCTCAAATCCATTTGGAGTTGATTTATATCACTACTTGGCTGGGATAAAACTTTTTTCTCCAAGTAATTAAGCAATTATCCCAGAGACCCTCGTTGCATGTTCGGAGTTCTCAAGCTCTGTCACCAGGAGTAGTGCTGAAAGCCGGGGTAGAACCTTTTCTGGTTGGAAGCCGCGTTAATGTACCTGTAATCAAATAAGGCCGCATTTAAGGAACTTCAACTAGATATACTTAAAAATGTACATTATTTTGCAAAAAATCTAACTACTATGTACTTAATAATTTCAAAAATGAAAACTGTTAATTTTAAAGTTAACTAACTTTTAATGATTTTGTTGCATCTGCTTTTTGTTGGAAAGTTTTCGAATATTTGGTTGCAGCGTGGAGGTCCGGTTTCAGTTGATCCTGTAGATGGGCGTCAGTTATTTGTGACCTTAAGGGCACCTTGATTCGGGTTAGGGAGGAGAATGTAGATTCCCAGCAATAAGTGGTTGAAAAGCAAGATAGCATTTTTCGAACATGTCGTGGAAGGCATGGGTATTCCACTGCATTTTCTCCATTTCAATTGGATCTTTCTTAGCCTCAGACAATGACTTTAAAATGTCATCTACTGAGAGCTCAATCAATTCCATCTGCAATTCTTTAGATGCCTTGGAGATATCAACTAGGTGAGGCTGAAATGCTGATCTGAGTGTGATGTCATGATGCTCACAGTCAGTGAACCTTTCATTGTATTCTCCAATTAATAGGCCAATAACAGTTGCATATTCTTCAAACGATTCACGTATATCATCCTGCTCATCAATGACCTTTGCTAACTGGGGAAAATGTTCATCCGAAATTTCCTTTTGAAGAAAAATTGTTTTGAAAAAAGACAGCTTTCTTCAAAATGCTTGGATTTTTTGCTACATATCATATATAGTTTTACCTTGCAAAGAAATATTCAAGTTGTTTTGATTTGACAAGACGTCACACAGAAATGCTGCATTCCTATAGAAATCTTCTTTCAGTATTCACATAGCTGATTCTGTTCTTCATAAAATTTAACCGTCTGTTCTCACAGAGATAAAATTTTGGCTAACACCTGTCCCTCCGATAGCCAACACTCTTTAGAATGATACAGCAAATCCACGCTGAACACCTCACCCTTCAGCTTTAGCATGTTAGGAAACTGACAATGCCATGTTGCATTTGCACAAATGTAGTTAACAACGCTTATAACTTGTTGCAAAGTGTCAGTTAAAATAGCTTTAGCACAGAGATTTTGCTGATGCAAGATACAATGAAAAGAAACGAGAGCATTTAGATCTGTTAATACGTTTCTTTTAATCTGTGCAATAAATCCTTCATGTTTTCCTGTCATGGAAGGTGCACAGCCTGTACATACACTCACTAAATTTACCAATTCAGTCCAACTTCATGACATTTATCTTGAAAGTTGTTGAAGACATCTATTCCCCGTGTTCTGTTCTCAAGAGTGCCCATAGCAAGTAACTCTTCATAGCAAAGAAAATCTTCTGTTATTACCCAATGATGTATAAAACCTGTGCCAGGTCAGTAGTATCAGTTGATTCATCCAAAGCGATTGAATAGTATCTTTTCCTTTTGAAGTAGTGCATGAGGTTGTTCTGTTAAGTTGAAAGATAATTCATGCTGCTGATCAGTTATGGTTCTCCTTGAAAGAGGCAGTTGTTTGGACTTTGAAGCATTCTTGGGGTTTAAACATCCTACAACTTTGACAATGCATTCTTTCACAATTTCTGCATCACTGACTGGCTTCCTTTTTTCCCTGAGTATATGGGCTACTTTATAAGTTTCTTCAGTAGCATTATTTCTAGGTCTTATTGCTGCTTGAAAGAATTGTCTTTGCTTTTGCTTTTCATCTTTTAATTTCTGCAATATAAACTTTCGAGCCTCTCCCTCTGATTTAAAATATTTGTAGTCTTTATGAGTGTCATAATGCTGATGGGCATTGAATTTCTTTAATGCTGATACTGCAGTATCACAAAGCAAGCAAATCATCTTATCTTTAGCAGAAACAAGATAATATTGCAATTCCCAATCCTCATTAAGAAATCCATTTTCTTCCTTCAGTGTTCTCTTAGTCTTCTTTGACATGATGGGCTGTTAGGCAGACAGAATTAAAAAATACTGTCAAGTATTCCAAATTCCACTTCGAACAGAAACACAGAGCACCACTGTCAAAAGCTGATAACAGACTGGCGTACTCGACCCCCATAAACTCTCGCCAACCAGCCTCATGCAGTAACGGTGCCAGTCAGGTGGGGGAAGTTAGAACTAAATCATGAGCCAAGCAGCCGTCAGTTCAGCCCTCATGGCTTACTAATGTTCTAGCTGTGCTGGTCAGTCTGGGAGGATTATTTCGTTGAAACTTATTTTATTCTTTGGTATTTTAAATACATTCATTTAAAAAATAAAATAAAAACATAAAAGATGAACAAAAATGTGTTAATGAAAATAAAAGGATTTGTTCTGTAAAATTTGGATTCAGTCAAAAGGCTGCACTTAAGGACCTGGAAGGCCACATGAGGCCTTAAGACGGCAGGTTCCTCACCCCTGGCTTAAAGGTGTGGGCAGAGCCCAGAGGAAACCAGGACAGCTGAGCCAGGATGACCATGCTGGTACAGAGCCGGGGCCCCCCCAGGCCTGAAGGAGCCAGGAGAGTTCCGGGGATACAGGAGGCCCCAAGGTGATCCGTTTTTGCGAGACCTACACGTGGGCTGCAGCCTCGGGTTAGCGGATGGGTCCACCCAGAGAAGCCAGACCTCACTCTCCCCCCACCCTCCATCTCCTGCCACGTCCTCCCGTTGCAAACCTCAGGGAAGGGCGGGAAGCATAGGAGCGCCCCAGCGGGGACACCGCCAGCACACCGTACGATGACGGTAAACTCGGCAACAGTAACAATTGAAACCAGAAATCGTGGGACAGTGTCTTCAAAATTCCAGGGTAGAATAATTTCAAACCAGAACTTTTTACCCAGTTGGAGCATCAGCAGGCCCCCGTGTCCCGTAGGACAGACGCGTGTGCGACTCTTCTCCGGAAGCCACAGAGCAGAGGAGGATGCGCGGCGGGGGACTGCTGTGATGCCACGGTCATGGCGGTGCCTTAACCCCGCTGGCCCGGGAGCCGCAGGGGCGCGGGTGTGTCGGTCCGGCTCCTGGCCTCTCCCGTCCCCGGGCAGCCCCGGGTTGCTGAAAGATGCCATGTGTAGGCAGTTTCAGGAGGAGGCTCGTCGCCACCTCCTGGCTCCGACGGGACCAGTCCTGGGAACCTGGGAGTCTGCGCTGAAGCCGCGTAGCTGTTCAGCAGCGGGGGCAGGGAGCAAAGCCCCAGAAATCGCTCCGAATCAAACCTGCAAACACCGAAGACCGCCGGAGCGTCGTGCAGCCAGGCGGCCCCACAGGCTCAAGCTACTGTCCCAGGACCAAAGGTGTCCTCAGGCCCCGGTATGAACCCAACAGGTAAACGCACAGGTCGAAGGGCCTGGAAGGAGGCTTGGAAACTTCTGTGGAAGTCAGAGCACGTTTCCGCTGAAACACGCCGGGAAGCCAGCACTGGCCTGGGCAGCTCCGGGTTCCTCCATCCCTGGCGGGGAGGCCTCGGCAAGGGGCGAATTCGCCAGACAGGCACCTGCCTCCCACCTCCAACCAGGAATTGGGTCAGAGCTTCCGTGGCTCCTGATAGCCTATTTTAAACCCTTCTTTATAGAAATTTTGAAAAACATTTCACAGAAAGGCACCAGGACATTGAGACGGGTTTTAGACATAAAATGGAAGCCTCCAGCTGGGGCCAAAGGTGATGTTTCATCCAAATGGTATTCTCTGTTCTGAACCAGGCGTGCGGGCAGCTGGGCCTAAACTTAGCCATGGCCTCGGGAGAGCAGCACACGGGCCAGAGCCCCGGGCCAGGGACCCGACAGAGGCTCGAGCTGGACCCGCGTGTGGGGAGAGGTCAGGGCCACCAGCCAGTGTGACGGGGACAGAGGGGCAGGGGCGCTGCAGCCCAGCCTGTCTCCTGTGGGGAGGCAGCAGGAGGGGCCCTGCCTTGGGGACACGTCCTGCCTTGGGGACACGCCCTGCAGTGGACGTCCTGTTAGACTGGTTTGGTTTTTAAGTGGACTTAGGAGAATTTAAAAACCACAGCTCTGGGAAACTGAGTGCCCAGGGGCAGGCTGTCCATCACGCAGCCGTGGCAGCGGCCACACCCATCTGTGACCTCCCGCCTCTAGGACAGGGGACCCCCAGGCCAGGGCTCGGGGGTGAGGGCACCGTGTCACCCCATTTCGCTGGAGTGGCGGTGGAGCAGCGGTGAGGGTTGCTGAGGGGCCGACGTGTCCAGGGCCGGGGTTAGCTCCGGTTTCCAGTGGCCACCCCAGTGCCCGGGCAGCCCGCGCTGGCCACCGGACGCTGGGGCAGCGCCAGACACCGTGGCTGACGCAAGACAGAAAGGCTCTTGCTTGTCCCTCTGCAGTGGGAGGAGCCTTCCCCGGGCGTGAGCCCCACCCAGCAGGCCTGAGCAGCCTCCACGCCCACACCCACGCCCACGCCCACACTCACACACTGACACCCACACTCACACCCACACTCACACACAGGCACTCTCACACACCTACACCCACACCCACACTCACTCACACATTCACTCACACACACACCCCTACACTGACACACTCTCACACTCACACTCAAACACCCACTCAACCCACACTCTCACACTCACCCACTCACACTACCCCATGGGGCAGGGGCAGTGACAGGTGTGGCACCGTCCTCAGACTCCCGTGGCACAAACAGGCAGTACCTGGCCCGGGGAGGTCAGTCGGTCTCATCCTGAGTTTAAATTCTCTCGCGCAGTTTCCCTGCGTACCTGGGCTCTGGCGAGGACGCGCCGCTCACCCTCCAGCCACCGACCTCCAGCCCAGACATGCCGCCCTGGGCTCCTTCCTGCCAGTCTCAGGACAGGTGGGAGAAGGCTCCTCCGGAACAATCTGAGACAGGTGGGACGTGATACTATTACTGCTAACACCTGTCACCTGTCATCACACGGCTCTCAGACGTCAGGAGTCCAAACCAGGAACAGCCACTGTGACCCAGCTTCCTCTTCCAAAAGCTGCCCTGGCCAATCCCGGTCAATCCTGGGCCATGTCCTGTGTCCTCCGTGGGCCGATCCTGGGTCCCTTGCAAACTGGGCCTGGGTCCTCGTGGGTCACCAACCAGTAGAGAAATGTGAATCAAAGCCACAGCGAGATCCCAGCTCACACCCACTGGGATGGCTACTGTTAAAAACAAAAGCAGACAATCACGGTGTTGGTGGGGATGCGGGTGCTGTTGGTAAGAACGCAAAACTCAGCCAGCGCCGTGGAGAGCAGACTGCACAGCGGTCCCACTTCTGGCTGAGACCCGCAGGCTTCGGCGACAGGTGTCCACACACGAGCCCGCGTCCACAGTGGCATTTGTCACAGCAGCTGAGCGTCCATCAGCAGATGAGTGGATTGAAAAAGGGTGTCTCTTCACGATGGCACATGACTCAGCCTCACAAAGGACGGGAACCTGGCACACGCTACAACACGCGTGAGCCTTGAAGACATCATGCGAGTGAGGTGAGCCTGTCACCGAAGGACAGATCCTGGGTGGCCCCACTCACGTGAGGAGCGCGGAGCCGTCGATTCAGGGGCACAGAGGCAGAGCCGTGGCCGCCAGGGCCTGTGTGGGCAGCTGGCGTTTCAGGGGACGCAGTTCAAGCTGCGCAGATGGACGGGGAGATGGCTTCACACCGTGAGCGCCCGTCACCCCACAGGACGAGAAAGCGATTAAGATGGTAAATTTCATGTTATGTGTATTTTAGCACAATAAAAAAATTTTAAAACCCAAATGTAGTTTATCACAATGAGAAACACAAAACCCTGGTTCTTTCTTAGGGTTAGAGCTGAGCTTATGCACCAGGATACTCTGCTTTTCCTTGTGACGTTCTATCCTAAACCTAACAAACTTCAATACTTTTTTGGGGGGGGCCTTTGGTTATTATTTGGTTCCATCTGTAAACTTATCTAAACTTCTTGAAATATTTTAAACTGAAATGATAAAATTTAAAAACCCCATTTCTTTTTAAAGTCCTCTGTTTGGCAAACCCTCCCAAATACTTACAATGCTAATTAAACTTACACATGTGCTGATCATTACAATTTCAAGAGTGTCTCAAACGACATACTAACTTGGAAAAATATCCACTGATCTCTCGAGTCAGAATCAATTACCGAACGACCTTGTTTCAATTAGAATCCAGGTGCTTGTTACTTGAGTTGAATTCTTGGAAGATTTGCAAAGTGATAAAATACCAAATATGCACGAAATCTTTAACAAAACACTGACACTTTATACTTTGTTTCTCTTAAAACATTTTTCTACTTAGTGATACATCTTTCCAAGGTGAGAACATTGACTCTGCCCACTGGGACAGCACCAGGCTTCCGGAAGCTTCCAGGATGCCACCTGGATTCTCATCTTGAGGCTGCACCAGTTGGGCTCGCTCAGGCCACCAAGCTCTGGGGACAGACACACGGCCCGTCTGGGCGGGCGCTGTACTTTGCATCTCCCGGCTTTCAAGGTATTTAAACGTCTCCCCACTAACCCTACAGACGTGATTCACGCATGTTCTTCCTTGCGTCTGCGCAGACACTTGCCGTGGCGGGCAAGTGTCTCTGGTGCTTTGCAGATTGTTTGGCCACAGCTTCGTGCTCACGCTCCTCCAGCGGGAGCCGGGCTCAGGGACGAAGGCTGCGCATGGGAGTGGAGGGCGCCGGCCCGGACAGGTGGCAGCCGGGGTGGAGGCCCAGCACTAAGGCCCTGCTTTGCAAGGCGCGAGCTGCCCGGCTGTCAGAGGGATGGCGAGGACGCGGACCGCCCCTGCGGACACAACGCAACTCGCAGCGACAGAGCTGGGCCTGAGGGCTGGCGCGCAGGGTGCGGGAGGAGGCCCTTCCTCGGGGCAGGCAGCCTTGCGACCTCCCCAGGGACCTGGTGCCTCCTCGGGCTGTGGACTCCGAGAGGGAAGCAGGAGCCTTCAACATTTTTTGTCTAAATCTTCTTCCTGGGGCTCAAAGATTCGATGAGTGTAAGTCACGAGACGCAGGGGGCAGCCATGTCCAGACGGGAAGGGCCGCGTGGACGCCGAAGTCCAGCCACATCCCTGGAGCCCCTGCCGTGAAACGTCCAGGCTGGCAATCGCAGGGAGGCGGAAGGGTCAGGGGTCACTCAGGACTGGGGGTGGAGGGGACAGCCCCGGGACGGGGTTTCTTGTGAGGGCGACGAAAATGCCGCACTTACCTGAGACCGGGGCGCCTCCGGTGGGCGAGGGGCGACGTGTGCGCCATGTCCCAGCACAGCCGTGCCAAGGAACAGACGGCGTCCCGGCGAGAGACTGTCCTCAGAGGTGTTCCCAGGGCAGGCGTGGCGCAGGGCTGGACCCCGCCAGCCGAGCTGTCCCGGGGCTGGTGTGACGGCCACTCTGCACGAGGCTCGTGGCGTCCCCACCAGCATACCCGCCCGCCAGGAGCCTGATCAGGGCTCCTGGGTGGCGCCTGCTGTGGCCGCCCCCACCGAGCCCGTCCCAGTTTCCGCCCGGCGAGCAGCTCTGCGGGCCCGTCGCGTGTCGGGTGAGTAGTCATGGAAATTTCCCACGATATTTAGGCCAAGATGAGTCAATGGCAAAGGAAACCTTTTTTTAGACTCGTCTCTGTAATGATGCCTCAGAAAGGCCGGTTGCTAAGCCCTGTGCAGACGTTTTGCAGCCTCCCTGAGCGGCGGCTCGGTCCGTGTCACAGCAAAGCAAAGAGCAGCAGCCGTGACCCCGAGGCTTCTAGTTCTGCTGCCCAGAGGGCGATGTGCCCTGGTCTCCCCAGTCGCGGGAGGAGTTTCTGGAGAGCAGCCTCTGTGACACTGGTGCTTTCAGACGCTCGGGCTGCCCGGCTGGCCATGCATGACCCCCTGGCGGTGCTGGAGCGGCTCCTGCATCGTCCCTCGCCAGCCATGAGAAGGGCCTTTCCGCGGTGTGGGGCCGTCCACCCTCAGCCTCTGCCTCCTCTCGGGCCCCGCCCAGGGCAGCCCCAGGGGACAGACGCACAGCCCCTGCCACACCCACCTGTCCGGCTGAGCTGAGCACGGGGAGTCGCTCAGGCCAAAGGTGCCCATGGTGCCTGAGGGACATCCTGGAACAGCTGCGGGAGGCCTGGGGGCGGCTGTTCCCACCTGCGGGAGCTTCTGGGGAGGTGTTTCCCAGAGCCCAGGGGCTGGCCCTGTCCAGGGTCCGGTCACTGAAGGACACAGGGGCTTGGGCCTGGCTGAGACTCAGGCCGCCTGCCGGCCACTGCAGCCCTGCTCCTGGCAGGGTCTGCTGCACGGCGCCCCCCAGACCAGCATCCTCAGGCCTCCCGGGAGCTGTCCTGCGGCACCCAGATGTCAGGGCCCATCATCCCCCTGGGCCCCCCAGACTGGGGGCTATTCTAGCCCCGACTGACCACCGTGGAGGGAGTCCTTCTGGAATATTCTCAGCCTTCCTTCTATGAACTCATTCTTCATAGAGATTCTCAGAATCTCAGATAACAAGATAAATGGTCTGATTTTCCCAAGACTCGGCCTTCCAAATGCCAAGGTTAACCACGGCACCAGGCTGGAGGATGAGGCGGCGGGGCAGAGGGCCCGAGGGGTCGCAGGTGCACCCCGAGGGCTCCTGCTCAACCTCCCCTGTTTCCTCCTGAAACCCAGCAGGGCCACCAAGGGCCCTTGGGCTCCCTGGGAGGTGTGCATTGTCGGGGAGGGGTCCCAGACTGGGAACAAGCACAGAGGCCAGAAGCTGGGGCAGCAGGGACAGCAGCCAGTGGCCAGACCTGAACTGGGAGGCCGGGCTCCCCCTGTGAGCTCACAGCTGGCAGATCAGGAGAGGGCAGGGAGGGTCGGGTGCCCCATCTGTGACAGAGCCTGCCTGTGCCACACCTGCACCCTTGCAGCTGGTTCTGGGGACTTTTCAGGGTCTTTCTGGAGATAGCCGGGCCTGTGCTGCCCGTCACCCAGGGCCCGGGTGCAGGAAGGGCCTCTTTCCTGGGGCCCCTGTGCTGGCTGCAGCCCTGGAAACCGGCAGGTCCCCAGGACGGCCACGAAGTCAGCCTGTGCCTTTGTTCCCTTGACTCCCCGTGCGGAGCTCACAGCGTGATGGGAACAGCAATGCGAGACGTTAGCCTGCACCCGTGACCTTGAGCCCTGTGCCTGGCAGGACTCAGGGTCAATGCTTTGCTCTACTTGCGGTGGTCACCAGGGGTCTGGTCCCTTCCTGACAGGAGCTGGGGGCAGGTGTCAAGTTCGAGCATCTCTCCGAGTTCGGGGGGCTGAGAGTGGCAGAGGAACAGTGCTTGTGGACCAAGGAGCCGTCCAAGGGCAGCGCGTTCTGATTGCTGTAATTAGCTGGCTCACATTTCCATTTGGCACAGATATAAAAAGGCGTCCCGGAGGAGGCCGCGGGCGGGCTGGGCAGAGGCGTGAAGGCTCCCTCGGAAACCCTGAGAAAGAGGGCGTTTAATCGACTGCTGCAGCCAGGCCCGCGGCGCCTGGGTCTGGGCTGCCTTTGGCTTCGGTTCCTTCTTGTCAGGGCAGGTGGCTCTGGGAGGTGCAGAGGCCTTTCTCTGTGTACCCCGGGAGGCCCCTGGAGGTCACCTTGGCCACTGCAGGCCTCAAATGGCAACAAGAAGGCTGGGAGCCTGTGACTCAAAGCCAGGGCCCAGCCGATGAGGGCTCCCTCTTCACCAAGGATGGAGCGAGCCTCGCCCCTTGGGGCCACACCAGGGCCCACCAGCCTGCCGGGGACACACCGCTGGGCCCTTAAGGCCCATGGCAGTGGGGCTGTCGGGCAGAGTCTGCTTGCTCTGTTCTGCAGGAGATGCTGCCCGTGAGCCCAGGGTGGGCTCCAGAGCTGCGAGGGACCGTGGGCCAGCACCGGGGAGCACGCCTGCCCATCGGCCCACAGCCTTCTCTGCAGGGGGTCCCGGTTCCAGAGGCTCCCCCACCCTCGGGGGAGAAGCAGGCACCTCAGTGGGACCGAGGTCTTCAGCGGAAACCGAGGGACGGACACAGAGCCCAGGCCAGGCCACGTCCTCCTCCTCAGACACCCCACGGCCTTCTCACCACCCAAGCCCCAAATCCAAGTTCCCAGTCCCTGGTTGGGCCCTCTCTGGACCCCGGCCAGCCCTGACCACCTGCCCAGGCTCCTGTGGGGGTCACGGGTCTCTGTGCTCTGACCCCGAGCTCCCAGCCCAAGTCTGGAATAATCTCCAGGTCTGGCCAACTCCTCCGTGTCTCTCCTCCGTGTCCCACAGCCTGCGGGAGAGCCCGGGAGCCGCACTGACTGCTGCTGCGGACGCTGGCCCCCAGGGGGGGACGGCCTCCCTGAGCTCTCCGCCAGCCCAGCTGGTTTCAGCAACTCCCGGAGGGGACTGTGATGTCCTCAGGGGCAGGGCCGTGGGGGGCTCCCTCCACTGTGGCTGGCACCTGCCTGCTGCCCCCCCCACCCCCCCGCCGTGTTCAGGAACCACCTGCCCGGGAAACCGAGTGCTCTGGCCAGCCTGGCTCCGACGGTAGCAGACGCTACCCTTGAGGGACTTGCTGGGCACCTCTGGGCCCTCGTGAGCCCTCACTGCAGTCTTCTCCCACACAAAAGCCGGGCTCGAGGGACCCTGGGGGCAGACCGGGGCACAGGTGTCTCCCAGAGCCACCAAGCGACCCGCCTGGTGTGGCCCAGGCCAGCTCCCTCCCCACCCAAGCCCCGGGCAGGCCTCAGGGAGGGGACAGTGATGGCCCCCACCGCACAGATCAACAGGGACAGTCCCAGCAAGTCTCTGCCCTGGACCACGGCACACAGTGAACAAAGGCAGAGATATCACAAGAGAAGGAAACCAGACTGTGCTTCTCGTGGACACAGAAAATGCCTAACAAAATATTAGCCAATCGAGTCCCAGGTTACAGGAAAACGACATCCTGTGACCAAGCGGGACGCATTCTGGAAATGCAAGGCTAGCTCCTCATTGGAAAAATCAAAATCAATCAATGTTATTCAGACCAAAGACACATTGATCATCTCAATAGAGGCAGAAAACACAGGTCGACAAAATTCAACATCCACTCGTGACTAAAAAAACTCAGCGAAGGAGCAAAGGAAACTTCCCGAGCCCCATAAAGGCATCTGCAAGAACACGCAGCTCTCGCAGCGTGGACCACGCCCTTCCCCGAGCCTGGCACGGGGTGGACGGCTGCTCCTCCCGCTCCTGCTCCGCGCCGCGGCGGAGGTCTTCGCCGGTGCCGCAAGGAAAGAGCAAGAAATATGAGACATAAAGATTACAGAGGAAGAAAAAAAACTATCTCTGCTGACAGTGACACAATTGTCCGGAAAATCATTATCTGTAGAAAATCCTGAGGAATCTACCAAACTGCTACTGCAAGTACTGAGTGAGTTTAGCAAGGACCACAGGCCACGAGGCCACCTTACAAGATTCGATTACATTTCTGCATACCAGCAATGAACAGCCAGAAATCTTCTTTTACAGTTTAAGTACCATTTACCGCAGCACCAAAAAACACGAATGAAATACTTACGTCTAACAAAATACGCGGGAGACGCCGCACGCTGAAAACAACACGTTAATGAAAGAAAGCAAAGAACTGACCGAATGGAGAGAGGTCCGTGTTCACAGGTTGAAGACTCGATGTTGCTGGCATGACGATGCCTCCCAGGTGGACCCTAGATCTAGCAAAATCCCCCCGTAAAAATAACAACAGCATTTTTGGGAGATAGAAATCGAAAAGCTAATTGTAAATTTATACGAAAAGGCGAAGAACCCAGAGTGGCCGAAACGGTTCTGGAAAAGAAGGACCGCGCCAGGGCTCGCACCACCGGATTCTCAGTCTCACTCTCAGGTCAGGGCAGCGACGGTGCGGTTCTGGAAGAAGCAGGAAATGGAAACACGGACACAGACGCATCAGCACGTAGAGCCCAGAGACGTGCCCTCATGTGTGGTCCATCGATGCCGACAAGGGCGCAAAGGCCGTTCAGCAAAGGAAAGACGGTCTCCTCTGCAAACGGAGCCGGGACTATGCACGTCCTCACACACAGAGGGACCCGGCGCCAGATCACGTCCTCGTGCGAGAATCAGCGCGGACTGACCGTGGCCCTGGCCGTGAAGGCCAGTTCTGTAAAACTTACGGACTAAAGCATAGGCAAGAACCTCTGTGACTCTGAGTTAGGCAAAGATTTCTCAGGACAGAAAAAACAATAACTACAAAAAAATGATAAATTGGATTTTATAAAAGCTAATTGTTTTGTCTTCCAAAGACACCACTAAATCAATGAGAACACAAACCCCAGAGTGGGGGAAAATATTTGCAACGCCTACAAATGACAAAGGAGTTTTCCCCAGATACATAGAGGACTCTTACGACTCAATAGTAAGGTGAATCATCTGTTTTATAAATGGGCAAAATGTTGAGCAGACAAATTATTAAAGAAGCTACACAAACAGCCAATGAAGCACGAGAAAGGCTCCGACCCCCGGTCATCGGGGACGTGATGCAGTCACAGGAATGCAAATGGTGCCACAGAGCGGAGCGCACTTACGCGCCGCGTGTCTAGGAATTCCGCCTTCTGACCCTCACCCAGGACGCGGGGACGCCCAGGTCCACAAGGACGTGAACATGCATGTTTGTGGCCGGTAAATTCGCAGGAGCCCCACCCTGAAGACAACTTGGATGTCCAACAACAGATGAATAAACCGGGAAATTCACACAATGGCACATTCCTCAGCAATAACAAAGAGAAATACCACAAGCAGATACACGCAGCAGCGTGGACAAATCTCAGCAACACTCAGGACTCGTGACTTGATACTGCCGACTCCACGCATCTGAAATCCCGGAACAGCCAAAATTAACCAGCGTGACGGAGGCAGATAGCGGTTGCCGAACCACGCTCTTGGTCCTAGTGGCCGCCCGGTTGGCTCCCTTAGGTTTTCAGGTGGACACATCGCCAGCAAGTGGCGGCGACTTTTCCTCCTCTTTTCCGGTGGCTGCACTGTTTTCTTTTTCATGTGTTTTGCACTGGCTGGAATTTCAAGGACAATAGTAGCTGTCGATGGTGAAAGTGGACAAGTCTGTTGTGACTGTAGCCATTTGGGTGCTACCCGTATGACTCCCAGTCACAAAAGAGAAGAAACACAAACAGATTAGCTCCCAGAGCATTTATTTATCCATTCACATAGTTGTAAGAGTCAGGTGTGGCTTGATCAAGCATCCCAGCCTGGTTTCTAAGTGTGTATTAATATATATGCTGCAGCTCCACTCTCCTCTTTGTCACAAGCTGGCTGCAACAGCTCCAGACTTTATGTCCCCTCGTGGATAAATTTAGGGGAAGAATGTGCACATTTTTTCCTGAATTCCCAGCAAAATCTCGTATGCTTCCTTGGCTCTCTCAGGATCGCTTGCCCCCTCTGGCCAGAGAACACGATGCCTTGACTGTCACGCCTGGTCCTGTGCCACCCCCAGGGCAGACTGGTGAGGGGGAGAAGCAGAGCCCGTGGGGTGCCCCAAGCAGCCGAGGTTCACCACGGAGCCCTGCTTCTGCCCTGCGTAGGGCGGGCCCCACAGCGGTGTCTCGGCTTTCAGGCCGCGGCTGGCAGACCAGAGCCCGAGCCCAGGGACACTGCTGGGAGCTGGACCCCGCAGGAGAAGCCCGTGACCCCACGGCAGACGGGTGTGAGATGTCCGGAGAGCCTCCTGGTAAATCTCTTCTCGCTTACGCCGCCTGGACTTGGTTTCCGTGGTGTGAAACCTCAAGAGCCCACGTGCCCACAGGGCACCACCGTCTGCAGCCTGGCACGTGCCGTGGCGACTTGTCCTCCATCTTCCTTGTGAGTCTACTCGGAGCTTATGAGGACATTAGGGACGGGTGTGGAGTTTTGTCAAATCCCTCTTTGGCATTTATTGAGATGGGGAGATTTGTCTTCTCTGAGCTTTGCCGGTCACGGAGCTTACGCATTTCCTGAGGTTAAATGGCTCTGCGTTCCTGGGATGAGCCCCGTGCGGACATCACAGGTGACTCTTTTCCTGCCTTCTGGAATTTGGTTTGCTGGAATTCCATGTACAATTTTTGAAGCTGAGCAGTCTATGATTTTCTGTTTTGAATCAGTTTCAATGACCTGACCCAGGCTGTGTCAACCTCATCAAACGAGTGAGAAGCTGTCTAGTGGTTTTGGGCGTAAAGGTTCGTATTATTGAGAATTGCTTGTTCTTTAACAGCTGAAAGGATTCCCCAGGGAACCTTTACTTGGAGGTAACTCCCAGGTAGCATTTTCCAAAAATCTTCCGTCGTTATCAGCCTGTTCGGTGTTTCTCAGGCTTCTTGAGGCCACTATGTTAATTTATATTTTTCTAAAATTATTTTTATTGGAATTTTCATACTTTAACTGTCTGCCCCACACAAATGGGTTCTGTCCTTTGTCTCAGTATTCCAAAAGTTTTTGCTGTACATATTTTGGTATTTTATCCTTCAGAAGCTGGGGCTCCGGAGTCTCTGGATACTCAGGAGTCCTCTCGTCCCCCCGCTCTCCCCTGGCAGTGTCCCCTCTGGCGTGGAGGTCACAGCTCCTCCTCGCCTTACATTTCTGGAGTTCGGGTCCTTAGCAGATGTCTCCAGAGATTCATTTTTCTAATCTACCCAGCAGAGTGATGATATTTCGTTTCCCCTGTGCAGGGTGGTGGTGGGGTTAGGGGTTTGGAGTGTGTGTGTGTGAGTGTGTGCAGGACCACAGCTCCGGGGGTGCCAAGGGCAGGACGTGTGGGGTCCACACAGGGCTGGTTTGTCCCCTCCCAGGATGGAAGCTGGGTGGAGCCCAGGGAGCCCATCCCCGGGTGCCCAGGTCCGTGTGCTCCCGCCACCCCTGTCCCTGCCCCTGGACTTGGAAAGCCACCATGCCCCGTGCTGCAGCTCCTGGGGGCGCTTCCTGGCAGAGCTCCATGTGGCAGCAAGGGGGGGTCCCGGCCACTCCACCCACCTGTATTCTGAAGGGTGGACCCCGAGGTGCGCGTGGGGAAGCAGCACAGCTGCCCCCAAAGCAGCCCGGACGGGTTTCTGACGGGCACAGCCCCGGCTCCCAGACAGGAGGCCCAGCGGGGTGGTCTCAGGCTCCCACCTCCCCGGGCTGCAGCCTTCTGCCTGCTCTCGGCACAGCGGAGGCCCCGGGCGCATTTCCCGCTGATTTCCGCCTGCCTCGCGGCGAGCTGAAGTCCTGCCAGACTCCCACGGGAGACCGGGAGAGCCGGTTCCCACGGCGTTGGGAGTCTGTGCTCTTCCCTGTCTTCCAGGGCAGCGCAGCGGGAAGTGGAGAGAGGAAGTCTGACGGGGCCGCCAGCCAGATGTTTTACACGGAAACCTTTTTCTAAGTGGTTTTGAAGTTAATGGAAAACAGCATAATGCTTTCATTCTAGAAAATGGCTTTTTATAAATCTTTTTATTTTCCTTTGCTTCATTAAAGCCAGACTTAGGAGTCAAAAAAAAAAATGCAGGGTCAACAAGCTGTAATTTACCATTATTACTCATCTTTAGGGAACAATTTTCTTCTCTAAATATGAAAGTATCCTAACACTTACAGCAGAGAAAACAAACAAGGAAGCTCCCGGTGCTGTGAGTCCAAGGTTGACGCCAGAGAAGCTCCTGTCCCTAATGACCTCGTCCTGGAAAAGAGACGGCAAGGCAGACCCACAGCCGGACAGCACCGGGACGCCACGCGGGATGGTCGGGATGACACAGCGGCTGAAAGGCGGGCAGAGGAGCTGGGGAGGCCGGCTGAGCCCGCTGCCTGCGTCTGCTGCTGGTGTTTGCAGACGGGACGGCCCCCAAAGCCCTGGGAGCCACTGGAAGTGGAAGAACTCACGAGCAGCAGGGTCCCCCTGACGTCCACTGTGCCGAGTTCAGCTAACGCCGTCAGCTCGGGCTCGACCACCTCGAAGCCTCATGGACTCTGGAGAGGTCGGTGCCCCTGCCCCTGTAGAGACAGGATCCCGCTTTGGTGGAGCCCTGCCCTTTGCCCTGGGGCTGGGCCTGGTGACAAAGTATCTCCCTCCTCCACCTGGGAAGCCGGGGGGCATTCCGGACAGGCTGGAGACCCTGCTCAAACCTCCAGCTGGCGGGGAGGTGCTTGGCGGTGGGGGGCTCATGGCTCAGTGTTCCTGCTTGAGCAGAACATGCTGAAGAAGCAATGGTTTGCTCCCAAGGGACTGAGGCTCCCACAGATGCACGTGTGTATACACATGCACGGTTTATGTACACAATGCACACACGTGTGCTGTGGACACATAAACACATGCATGTACAATACCTGTGCACGTGCACACAGGCATGTGCTCATAACGTGTTCACACGCATGCATGTACACAGGTGCACACAGAACACACGTGAGCTCACACACACGCATACAGCTCTGTCCTGATCCTACCATCCCGCCCCTGTCTTGAAGGCAGGATCAGGGCCCGTGCACTGCCCACATGGTCCATGGCACATGGCTGGGGCAGGGGCCCTACCCTTGGCCGGGCATCAGTGACCTGCTCCAGAAACCCCTCCAGTAACACCCCCTCTGGCCAGTTGCACCCACAAACTGGGCTGTGGGTTGAGACCAGCTGGGGACATGCCGGGTGGCACCTCTGGGGGCTCAGTAGTAGGGCAAGACTGTGGGAGCCAGTCAGCCTGGCCACAGAAGGGTCCAGGAACAGGGAGGGCCAGGTGGCCCCAAGCAGGCTGGGAGGGCGGCCCCCAGGGTGCCCAGGAAGCCTAGGGGAGGACAAAGCCGGCCCCCCTCAGGCCTCAGCAAGGCGGCTCCCTGGGGTGAAGGTCGGGCCACATTCCTTGCTGAGGCTGGAATTCTGACATCAGATTTTCCATGCTAGCGTTTGGGGGAGGAGCCGGCCCAGAGCCAGGGGGAGTGGGGGAGCCACTGCGGGCGGGGCAGAGCGGCCAGGGCTGCCCGGGCTCCGCAAGCCTAGGGCCCCAGGCCGGGGCGGCTAGGGCTCTGTGGCCCGACCTGGGCCCGGTGCCCGTGGCCGCCTGCAGCAGCCCAGGCAGGGGAGGCTTCTCGTCCCAGCACTGGCCCAATTGAGTCACACGGGGGTGGGCTGGGGGCTCTAAAAATAGCCGGTGTGCTGGGCCAGCGCTGGAGTTATAACTGGGCTGGGGTGGGGGAGAGGGAGGGGCTTGGTCAAGGCCGTAGGGCTGCCGGACCGGGCCCTGGTCACTGCAGTGACCTCTGCCATCCACCCAGGGCCCCTCCTGCTGCGCTTCCCGCAGAGCCCTGGAGCTGCGCACTGCCAGTTCCCAGGAGGACCTGCTGTCCTGTCAGGAGGCGGGACCTTTCCTCCCCTCCCTGCCCCAGGGCAGTCACCTATATCTGCCGGGTCCCTTCATGGACGTGAGAAAGAACTCTTGTGCCTGCCACGTCGCCCGGGGGACCCAGGGCAAAACGAACACGTGGCCCCTCAAAAACGACTGAGAATTCCAGGCAAGTGTGGGGCCTCGTGAGCACCATGCTCTGTGCCCAGCCACCCCCACGAAGCTGGCCCTGCACCCTGTCCCCAGTGGTCATTGTGGCCACCTGGGTAGAGAACCACCGCAGGAGTGTGAGATATGTCAGGGTGCAGCCATCTGTCTCCACGGGCAAAATCACCACCCGGCTGGTGCTCCTGGGTCATCTCTGCCATTCGCACTAACAGCAGGTGCCTGGGAAGGAGCAGCCCCCGCCACGGCACCCTCTAAACCCCTCACCCCACTTGCCAATGAACTTCCGCGCACTTGGACAGGGGACTGTCCCCAGAGATGTGCCGGCCGCTGCCCCGCCAGGAGGATCCCCCAGCGTGGGCCGTGCCCCCCCCCACCATGCCTGTCACCAAGAAGGAGACAGTCCAAGCCCCATCAGCGCCCCTGAGCCCAGCGCCAGTGTCCTCTGAAGGCAGGGACCCTGGGCAGGGCCTGGCCCCAGCACAGAGGCACAGTTTGGGTGGTTTATCCCGAAATAGCTTCCTGTTTTGTCTGATTAGAAACTGATACATATTCCTTGCAAAAAATGCAAACCACAGAAAAAAGTGATGGTAAAGAGGGTCGCGATACCCTGAACCCTCCCCGCACGGTTCCTGAGGCCTCCGTCAGTGCCCACTTTACCATCACCACCCCGGTGCCCGCGTCTGTGTGCGGCTCCATCTGGACAAACCTCACCTGCGCGGTCGGCCACGTCTGCCGGTCGTGGCACAACCATCTGACCCAGATCTGTTGGTGGATGTGATGTTGCGTCTGCTCTCTGCTGGGCTGCTGGGTGCGCAAGAATGACACGTCTTTACCCACTTTGTAATTATTCTTTGCAACAACCCCCCCAAAAGAAGGCCTGGGTTCAGAGAGCGTGTGCATTTGACATTTTGAAGCCCGCTGGGCTTTGGGGGTATCAGGAGGCGTTTTTGCTCTTAGGGGACTGGTTGCCCAAGGTGGGTGACGGTCAGAGGAATTGGTTAAGCAGACCCAGTGGCTCAGCCCCCAGCTGCACCCTCCAACTGCTCGATAACTCCCTTGGGCCTCCCCTTCCTTCGCTGTGCAAGGGAGTCTTACGTGGGCCCCTCCCCTGGCAGTAAGAGGACCCCATGCAGCACTGGGCGGTGAGGGTGGGTGCCACGGGGGCTGGCCCCTGCTGTCGTCAGGATGGGGCGCTGTCTCCCCATGGAGGAGGTGGCCTTGGCCTCTCTGGACAGCCAACTCGGCCTCTGGCCTCCAGCAGCCTCTGTCCCGCCTGCCTGGCCTGGGAAGGGGCCCCAGGAAGTGCCGACAGTGTCACATTGTCACACACTGTTCAGCACAGCCCTGACGGTCCCTGCCCCGCGTGTCCGGAGCAAGGCTCCCGCAGAGAAGGCACCATCCACATCAGGGCCTTGAGTTAGCTCCCCAGGACAGAGGTCAGGCTGGGTGGCCGGAGACGGCTTGGGGCCTCCATCCCTTGTCCCCAGACACCCTCTCGGGTCCTGAGGGCCAGACTCTGGACCACCCAGAACAGCGGGGTCATCTCTGGTGTTGAAGATGTGACCACGCAGAGTGCAGGGACACGCTGGTGTCCAGAGAGGATGTGAGCTGGGACGTCCTGGGACATTCTGGAAAGACAACAGTGAGGTTCCAGGCGGCCTGTGTCCAGCCCCCACCCTCAGCCTTGGGGCTCGGCTCAGCTTCCTCAGGAAGCCCCGAGGGGAACAGCAACGCCCTCCTGTCCCCAGGCCGGGCAGGCACGACAGTGATCCCTGTGACTTACCAAATGCTAACACGGATATCCCCTGGGGTTGGGCTGCCAGAAAACTGTGATGATCGTAAACACATCCGAGACTCCAGCTTCTGGGGGGCAGGGAGGGAGCGAGACAGCGTCATCTGTAAGCTCCCAGGACCTGCGGTCCCAGAGCACAGGAGCCACCGCCTGACGTGGGCGACCGTCGTGGTGGCCAAGGTGGGGCCTGTCCTCCCAGTGCGGAGGGGGAGGGGCCGGGCCATCCTGCTGGCCCCCTCTCCATTCTTTTAGGTCCAAAACCACTTCCACACCCGTCTGCCTCCCACCTGCCTGCCTCAGGGGACTCCGCCAATGCCGCGGAGGTCTGCAGGGCCCCCGTGGGCGTCACACCCACATTTTGGAGCCTCGCACTCGTCAAGCGGCTGTAGAGCCTTCTGTTAAACAGTCAGCCCCCCCCCCCAAGAGGGGGCCCCTCTGCTGCGGGGACGGCTCTGCAGGGAGGACGCCAGAGGTCTGCACGAACGCCTGGCCCCTGCCATCCAGACACGTCGCTGAAAACTGAATGTCCAAGGGGCCGAGGGGAGAGATGAGAAGGTGACAGGACCACAAAGCCACTGAGCAGTGACCACCGAGTGTCCCTCCCTGCATCTTCCTGGAGCAGATGGTGTCCCTATCAAGGCTCCGGCACGCCCAGGCCCGAGGATGCTCTAGGCGGGGCAGAGGGCCCTGTGGCAAAGAGCCGGCTCACGAGCAAGAGGCGCAAGCGCGGAGTCAGGCCCCAGACAGGCCGTGGCCAGACAGTACCTGGAGCGTGTGGCGCAGGGGAAAGCAGCCATCAGGGACCCTGACCCAGGGGTGACACCCACAGCAAGTGCTTGGGGGAGGCCCCCACCAAGCACCAAGCTCCCTACGGGGTTTCCCTGTGGAATCACAGCTGCACAGACGGGGACACCTCAGAACCACCCCCTCTCTCTGGACACACGACGTGGCGGGCAAAGGGCTCTCAGGGAGAGACTCCTAATCTGAGCCCCATTGGGCTGGACGTTGCCAGCCCCAGGTGAGGGACCCTGCAGACCGGGTGGGGCAAACAGAGGAGGGGGAGGCTGGGGATGCCGACCCCACGCCAGCCTCACCCCACACTAGGGAGGTGGGGCGGCCACCCCCCGACCACCCTGTGGGCTGAGGGCTTGGGAGCTGGCCCAGCGGGGCCAACAGCAGGGCTGAGCGGGCAGCCAGGCGGGCAGCCATGCGTGGCCTCGTGGCCTGGCTCCTGCAGTACTTTCCCCTCTCTGGGCCTGGCACGCTTCCCGCTGGAGCCTTGGGGTCAGGGGGCCCGCACAGCCAATCTACCCAGGGCTGTCATTCAGTCAGTGCTGGGTGTTCACAAAAGGGAACGCACACTCCATTGTCACCGGAGCTCTGTCTTTGTCAGGTGGCCCTTTGGGTCCCCACCCAATCTCTGGGCTTAAACCTGGGGCAGGATGGTGGCTTGGCCGTTTGGCCATCCTGCGGAGGAGAGGCAGCCTCAAGGCATCCCCCAGGGCCCGCCCCTTGGATCTGGCCAGAGGCCCCTGGGGCAGGCTCCTCGGTGTGGGGTGCAGGGAAGCTGGAAGGGCACCCCAAGTCTCCTGGGCTCCGACAAGGACTCTGGCTAGAGGTCGTGATGGGGCGGCCAGCAGGAAGAAGGGCCGTGACAGCCTGATGTGGATCGGCTCTGAGCGGGGCAGGGCAGGGCCCATCTCAAAGCTGTCCTCTCCCTGCGGAGCCCACGCGTGGCGGGGCCCAGGGCACGCTGCCGCTGCACATGCCTGCCTCGGCCACCCTGACAAATTACTGAAATTCGGCTCTCACACGGGCAGGACTGGTACAAAAGGCAGGGGTCTTGCCCCATGCCGGTCAGGCAGGTGGGGGCCGGGCGCCCCCTACTCCGTCTAAGCAGCTGATTCCGGCTGCTCAGGGCCTGCTGGCCAGGCTCTCTGTTCCATCGCTCCAGGAAATGGAAATGTTCCTAAAACTTTCATTTTACAGCTGCTTTTACTTTATAACTTGTGCTTAAAATAGCTCTGAGGGGGCCTCTGGCTCACCTCTTCCGCGGTTAGAAACAGTTGGCTCTCAGCACCGTCAGAAGACAGCGGGGAAACGCGGTCGGGAGGAGAAGTGAGGCTGAAAGCATTCCTTCTTCTTATATAACTCTAGGATGCTTAGATTTTGAAAGTGAAGTAAATACTGGGTTTGTTCCACAAACCAGTTTTCTTTTACTTGGACTAGCAGGGCTGTCTCCCCGTTATGTGACTGTCTCTCTCTCGACCCTTTCTGTCGCGACAGTGGAATTCAGGCGGGGGTCACACTCCCCCAATTCCCACATGTGCCGCCGGCCGGGAACCGCCCTTTGTGAAATTAATAAAAGGCCATAGGTGGGACTGTGGCAGGGGCCTGGACCCTGCACAGGTGTAGGCACAGATACTATAAAATACATACGTGTCCACCACCGTCCCCTGGCTGGCTCTCCCGCGCTCGCTCACTACTCAGGAGTCGCAGAGCAGATGGGTGCGAAGATTCTTAACCGTCTTCATTGCTCCCTAGATAACATCACCCTGTGAAACCCAAGGCTAGTTTCTGAGACATCCTGTCGGCCCTGCATTCTGGTGGAACGGCCGACCCACCCAGACCGGCTGCCCATAGAGGAACTGACTCAACTGGTCTTGCGACCCCCACACAAGAGCCCACTCAGCAAAGAAAACAATTCTACACTCCTGTGGTTCCGCCCCAAAACCAATCAGCAGACCCAACTGCCTAGCACCTTGTCCACCAAACTCTCTTTAAAAACCCTGTCACCTAAGTTCTTGGGGAGATGGATTTGAGAACTTCCTCCCGGCTCCTCACATGGCGCCTGTGAGATTAACTCTTTCTCCGCCGCGACCCTGCCATCTCAGCGTGTTGGCTTCCTCTCGAGCCGCGGACCACGAACCTGGCAAGGCTGCAACAGCATCTTCTCACGATGTGAACTAAAATAAAATCTCGAGCCCCCCAGCCGACTGAATGGACCCCCTGTTGGCCAAGCGGACCCCAGAAGGACCCTAAACCTGAGCTTCTGGCCATGAGGGAGGTCAGACATGCCTCATTATGCCCATCCCTTCTTGGAGACTCATTACCAGGCTGAGGCTGTGCAGGACAAAGCTCGAACCACACCTGCTAGTCCTCCGTTGTCTTAACACATGAGTCTGGGTGTGTGTCCGGTGGCTCGTCTCTGATCAGCAGACGTCCTTATCCTCACTTAACCAGTCCAAGCCTTTAGACAAAGCTTCATTTCTTCAACAAATCACAAATCAAAGAATCTTTAAACCCACCTGTAAGCTGTAAGCCCCACTTTGAGATGTTCTACCTTTTCCAGCCAAACCAATGTACCCCTTCCATGTATTGATTTATGGCTTTATGTGTAATTCTTGCCTCCCTGAAATGTATAAAAGCAAACCGTAACCCAACCATGGCGAGACCACTTGCTCAAGCCTTCTTGGGTGTGGCTCTCCAGGCCATGGTCCCACATATTCGGCTCAGAATAAATCTCTTTACATTATTTTACAGAGGCCGGGTGCGGTGGCTCACGCCTGTGATCCCAGCACTCTGGGAGGCCGAGGCAGGTGGATCGTTTGAGCTCAGGAGTTCAAGACCAGCCTGAGCAAGAGCGAGACCCCATCTCCAAAAAAAACAGCAAAAAATTGATTTTACAGAGTTTGGGTTCTTTTCTGTTGACAATTAGAACATGTTATCTTAGTGGGATCATTTGTTTACATATTTACTTGTTTATTCCTATTTTATTCACCACCGAGTGGGGCGTGAGCCTCCGTACGTGCAGCTGCTATGCTCGGCGCTCCCGGCGCACCGACAGGCGAAACCGGCACCACCCGCCCTCCAGGGATCAGAGGGCAACTGAGGGCTCAGGTGCTTGTGGGGTTTTTACTTTTAAAATAAGGTGAGCATGGTTTTGAAGTCTTCTGAAGATCTGAGCAATGGACAAAGAAGATGAATCTTTATAAAGCTGGTTTATTAAATACAAAATTGCAAAATGGAAATTAGGGCAGAGCTGTGAATCCTTGAAACGTGACATCCAGCACTAGCTGTGCTGGTTATCAGGGCAAGAGCTGGCACCTCTGTGGGACTCGGTCACCAAAAGAAAATAGTAGTTTTCTTGCTTTACCTTTAAAATTAACTGAAACAATATTGGGTGCTTTGACAACTTTGGAAAGCGTTGCCAGCTCAGAGACAGGGTTTCTTTGCTACTTTTGCTGTCTTTGTTTTAGGGATCATCTGGGACTTCTAGTGACTTGGGAGCCCCTTTGTCCTCTTGGACGTGTCCCTGAGCAGGGGTCAGGCTGCCCCAGCAGGTCTGCTGCAAAGAGCCACGGCGACATGGCGAGTCCGTGCTTGTTTCACCCAGAGTGTGCCAACACTTTCTGCCCACAGCATTCTGTGCAAATAATTCGGTCCCGGCGACAATCGGCTTCTGCCAAAGGAGAGGGATTAACTGCTTCTCCAAACGAATGAGCAGGACTCCTGTGCTCCCACCTGAGGCTTTTGCCACGAGGAATTGAAAATCACCATGTATTTCCTTCAAGTTAAGTGGATGACAAAACTTACTCCCTCCCGGGGTCATAAGAAGACGTCAAGGTCATGCAGGGCTCTGAGTGTGTGCCGTGGAGGAGGTCCGGGGTGCAGGGCAGAGCCTGGACCGGGTGTGCCTCCAACCTGCCGCAAGCAGCTGTCGCACCACGGGCCTTACGGGGCCAATGAGCGAGGAACCAGAGGCCGGCCCTGTCCACGGGCCTGGGGAGCGGAAAGGGACCCCCGCTGTCCCTGGCAGCCCTCCAAGAGCTACACCTTCTCCCTGTCAAGGACTTTTGAAGGGTGTCGGTGTGCATCGTGACACAGAGCCCAGGTCGCCTGCTTAGTGGGTCACTTCCACAGAAGATTTTGTCTCATCTGGCAGAGCGAGGAGGCAGGTGGGAGCTCCGTGCTGCTGCCTCCCTCCTCAGAAAGAATCCTAAGAACTGGAAAAACTCCGGTACAGAGACGGTCACCACAGCATTTTTCTTACCCTGCAATCCTGGAAACAACCTAAACTTACGACATCAGGGTGTCATAGGGAAATCACTGTGTCTGTCAGGTGCCTGTTACGCAGGCATCGAAAACATTCAGAAATAGTTTTTAGTTTTATCTGAAAGCATGTACGTTGGGTTTCACGAACATCAGTGAAAACCGTGTGTGCGGCACGATCAGAGCGCTCACTGTACACTAAGCACAAACAAAACGTGGTAGGGGTACTGTCAAAATGGCAGCAGTGCTCGGTTTATCTGGAGTAGAATCGAGAGTGTGCACGTGGCCCTGTCCTGCGCCGACACTGTTCTGCAGACCTCAAACGTTCCATGCAGGGCATGTGACTTTTACAAGGAAACATGCAGTAGGCTGGCACGACGTCACATGACCCGAATGACCCTGCACTGCTTCTTGCCTCTCCCAACTGCGGGAATTTCAGCTTCTTGAGGTCAGGGTCTTCTTCTTCTGTCCTTCACCATGTTTTTCCTGGTGTCTAGAACCGTGCACGGCACAGAGAATGCCCTAAATAAATGTTTGTAGAACACCTGGAGTGCAGACACGAACGGGTGCGTGGGTGCATGCGTGCGTGGAGGTCAAGGCCACAGGGGCTGCTGGCACCAGCCGGCGTGGGGTCCCGGCTGGGCTCTGCTCCCACCGTCCCTGGACCCTGCGTGAGGCTGTCGAGAGTCTCAGTCCTGCAGCCTCAGGATGCTCACGCATACACCAGAGATGAGACCTCGTAAGAAATGAGAAATGCGAATCCCTCACACACAATTGGTACCTGAAAAATAACTATCTCTAAGCCGCTTAATGAAGTAAGTATCCAAATAATTCAGAAGGAAAAAACCTCCCTTTTCCAGATGAGTTTGAGGCCAACTTATCAGCTCACCACTAACTTACTAATAGCAAAATACCTCTGGCTAAAGTGACCAAGTCTGGCCCCACCCAGAGGACCCTGGGTTTCTGTCACCTGGTGTCTACCCAGAAACTGTCTTGAGTGAGTCGCTTCACTTCAGTGTTTCTGTATACAATGGAATAAAGCTGACCCCCTGGCAAGAATGTTGGAGATTGGTGATTAAATGACTGAAATGCACTCTGCAGCCACAAAGTGCTATAAACACGGACGCTGGAGGAGGACTTTTAAATGCTCGTGGACATCTGCGGGGCCTCCGGGTTGTAAACCTCTGGACTGTCTGATAACTCTCGATTTGTAAGTAAATTGGTTGCTATCTTAAACTACTGATGTGATATTTAGTGACTAATGCGCTGTGCTTGTAACAAAGCTTACATCATATTGTTTAACAAAAGAGTTGGGCCGAATGTCCCTCCTGGGAGCCCGAGAGCTTTGGGCTGAGGATGGTTGGTTTCTGCTGAGGACGAGGCCCAGCTCTCTCCGTTCCCTCTCCTGCCCCTGTGGACTGGGTGGGCCCGGCCCCTCCTGAACCGGGGAAGCAGGGCTTAATGAAACTTACTGTGGTTTTGGCAAAGGCAACACAAAGACATGGGGCAACATTCAAAAGGGAAAAAGGCACAAGGAAAAAATGGTGCCCCCCCCCCCCCGGATCTTATCATGGGCCCTTAACACAGTGCAGTAAGCGGGCCCTCTCTTTCTGGGGACCCGGCAGCCCTGCCTCCAGGGCTGCGATGGCTGCAGGTGTCACTGATTCACTTTATGGAGCATTTTTGCTTGGCCACCTGCATGAGTCCTGCTCTCAGACCACTGACTGTGTGGTGGGCCAGGAAGGGCGGGGACAGAGAAGCCTCGTTCCCAAGTGAGAAGGGAGGGGAGATAGCCCACAGTGCGATGGGGGCACCGTCAAGCCAGCAGAGAGCACAGCTGCCAAGGCCTGAGCTGGCCACACCCGCCGTGTTATTAAGCAGGTGTTTCGGAGTTTGCACTGCGGGAGAAAGGGGGCCGTTGGGAATTTGTTTCCACGCTGGGTTTGAGATGGCCCTTCTGGGTGCAGCAGTTGGTGTGTTCACAGGACGGAAGGTGCAGGCCCATGGAGTTTGGCCAGGAGAAAGTGGACAGAGGAGGGACAGACCCAGGACCAAGTCCCAGGACGCCAGAGCTGCGGGTGGAGGGTGAAGAGGAAGGGGCAGGGCAGGAACACCGTGGGCGCCGGGGCAACCTCGACTGCACTGGAAGGTCAGGTGAGGCCAGAACTAGGAGCCTGGGAGAGCCCTCCGAGGGCGGCCCAGTGGGGCGTGGGCACAAGAAGTGCGATGCGAGTGCCTAGAGGAGGGTGCCCCTCCCTCGCAGGGCCCAGGCTCTGCGCAACTTTCAGGAGAAGCCATGTAGCGAAGGGAGCAGGGCGAACCGGGCTTCCTAAGATCGGAGGCAGCAGCCATGCTGGTGAGCTGGTGGCATAGCCCCAAGGGGGTGGCCGAAGGTGGGGACGGGCACCTCATTCCGCAAAGCAGGGCAGAGGAGGTGCAGGTGCTGGTGGGCCTGTGCCTTGGTGTGGGAAGGCTGTCAGAGTCCGATGGAGTCACTGTGTTAAAAACAGGGACACATGGGGCCAGGGAGGGCCATGGAGGGGGGTGCTCAGGCAGGAATGCCTGATAACAACATTATCACAAAGACTCCACAAAAACTTTGACCTTACACAAAAGCCACCAAAACCTTGTACAAAAAAATACTTCTGGCCGGGCGCGATGGCTCTCGCCTGTAATCCTAGCACTCTGGGAGGCCGAGGTGGGCGGATCGTCCTGAGCTCAGGAGTTCGAGACCAGCCTGAGCAAGAGCGAGACCCCCGTCTCTACCAAAAAATAGAAAGAAATTAATTGGACAGCTAAAAATATATATAGAAAAAATTAGCCGGGCATGGTGGCACATGCCTGTAGTCCCAGCTACTCGGGAGGCTGAGACAGTAGGATTGCTCGAGCCCAGGAGTTTGGGGTTGCTGTGAGCTAGGCTGACGCCACGGCACTCGCCCCAAGCAAGAGAGTGACACTCTGTCTCAAAAAAAAAAAAAAAAATACTTCTGCAAGAACATCTGCCGAGGGACTGCCTGTCCAGCCTTAGACAGCTGCCACCCTTGTTACTGATCCTGTAGCCAAGGAGAATTGATTCAAAACAATTATGTAACCGTCTTTGTTTTTCCTTAGAAAACATTTGTCTTCCTTGATGGGCACACAATTTGCTACAGTGCGTGCATTCCCACTGTGACGCCTGTTCCCGAGCTTCTCTGTTACTTAGGTTGACGGAGGGAAGATCCCAGCCTGCACATCCTTCCTCAGGATGTTAGTGTCCTCCAGGCTGGGTGGTGGGTGGTTCAGAAGGAGGTAGAAGGGGTGAAACGACATCTCTGGGTGAAGAGGGCACACGTGCAAGAAGCCAGGGGCCTGGTGCTAGGCGTGGGTGCCCCTGAGATCTGAGAGATGCTAGGGGTGCAGGAATGGGGTGTTTTCTCGTTTTTTCTAATTTAGGAGCAGCTCAGAGAATGTGAAGGGCCGAGCCCCGGGACCAGCTGGTGGGTGCAGGGAACAGGGAGAGGTGCCTGAGAGGGTGCACAGAGTGATTCTACCTTTGGGGAGAAGCAGAGGCATGTGCATGCATGCCTGTGCGTGTGCATGTGACGGCTGATGAAGGAACGGGAGCAGCAGGGCGTTGTCCTGCAGAAGTGACATGGAAGGAGAGGAAGTGGTGGGAAGGTGAGGTGCCTGCATTAGGACACGGTGTGGCTGCTGGTGACAAGAAGCTTGACGCTATGGCCAGGGCCACGCATTTGGGTGCTGGAGGCTTCAGGCTGGGCACAGGACTCGGGGCACAGGCCTGTGAGGGGTGTCTGGGAAAGAGGAGGTGGCTGCCTCCGAGAAGGTCAGTGTCCAGGGACACGGCATCGAGGTGAAGCGAAGAGGAGAGGGCGCTGGGGAGGCGCTTGGCCAGGCGTGCTGGGGTGTGAGGGGAGATGCCCGGTCCCAGACCCCGGCCAGGCCCTGCCCTTGGTTTCCAGCAAGGGCATCCGTGGCATTAAGAAGAGGCTGCCACCCCAGCAAACCCCAGACTGGCGCGTGAACAGCAGAGGTTGTTTCTGCAGCTCTGAGGCCCATCAGCTCCGGTCTCCCGCGAGGGCTCCCGCCGCGCTAACCCGACCCCTTTCTCGTGCGCACGTGACCGGGTTGGGGGGCGGGGTTCGGCGCCCCGGGGTCTGCAGCGAGGACGCGTACTGGCAGGTCGGGACCCACCCGCGGTTCAGCCCGATTCCCGCCCGCAGACCCCGCCGGCCGGAGCACACGTGGGCTTGGAGGGAACCGGTTTCGGGGGAGCCGCGCTGAGCGCGGCTGGGAGCGGGCCGGCGAGTCTGTCCCAGCAGAACCGAACCAGCGCTGGGCCGCGAGCGCGGCGCCCACGGGCGCGGGTGAGCGCGCGTGCACGACACCTGCACCTGCGGGTTGAGCGATCGTCACTGAATCAACCCGGTTCCTGCCGCTGTCCACAGCGCAGCCCTAGACACTGACTCGACCGGTCAGCGCGGGGCGTCACAGGGGCCTGCCCGCGAGCGAGCGCGTCCGGAGCTGCAGAGCCCCGCGGCTGTCCGCAGGGAGCCGGGTCCGGCCGCCTCGGAACTCGGGATCCCATCGGAACCATGCGCAACGGAGGACACAGCCCCTTTAAGAGGCGCCGACAGCGCCGGCCGTGACGTCATAGGAGTGCGGAGGGCGGAGTCTGTGCGCAGGCGCGAGGGCGGGGCGGCCCGCCTGCCTGACTGACAGGAGCGCAGCCGAGGTGCGGCCCGGATCAGACCGCCCTCGCAGGCCCGCCCCCTCCTCAGGCCCCGCCCAGGCCCCAGGCCCCGCCTCCTAGCGAGCCTCTCCTCCGAGCAGGCCCCGCCCAGGCCCCTGGCTTCGCGCAGGCCCCGCTCCGCCCCCAGTAGGGCCTCGCTGCAGTTCGGGCCCCGCCCACGTTCAGACCGCGCCCACACAAGCCACACCCTTCCATCAAGCCGCGGCCCGTGCAGGCCCACGCCCCGCCCCCAGCCAGGACGCCATCCATTTAGGCCGCATCCCGCGCAGGCCCGCGTCCCGCCCCTGAGCAGACCCCGCCCATTTAGGCTCCTCCTCTGCCCGCGGGCCCCGCCCCACCCAAATCCCGCCCTGTCCCTGCTCCGCGCAGGCCCCGCCCATCCTCAGACCCCGCCCTTCTCTCCGGCCCCCTGCCTGACCGCGCAGGCTCCGCCCCGCGCTCCGGCCTCGCCCGGGCCCTGGCTCCGCGCAGGCCCCGCCCCGCCCCCGCAGGCCACGCCCCTCGCGCAGGCCCCGCCCGGCCCGGCTCCGCGGGGCGGGACTCGCCCTCAGCCGGAGTCGGCGGCGGCTGCGGGAACTTTCCCGGCGGGGCTAATGGCTGCGCGCGGGCCGCTGTGAGGCGCGGCGGCGGCGTCGGCGGCGTCGGCGAGCGAGCGCGGGGCCGCGGAGCCGCGAGCGAGCGAGCGCGAGGCCGGAGCCCCGGCCAGGCCCGGCCCGACCCGCCGGCCCGCGATGCGCCCCGGGGCCGCCCCCCGGCGCAGCTGACGCCGCGGCCCCGCGAGACCCCGCCGGCCCCTGAGGAAGCGCCGCGCCGCCTGCCCAGCGCCCGCGCCGCCCGGCACGATGGCGGGGAAGGCGGCCGCCCCGGGCACCGCGGTCCTGCTGGTCACGGCCAACGTGGGCTCGCTCTTCGACGACGTAAGTGCGGCCGCCGCAGGTCGGCCTCACCCGTCCCCGACCCCGACCCTCACCAGGCCCCGGCCCCAGCCCGGCCCCCACCCGACCCCGACCCTGGCCCTCACCCGGCCCCGGCCGGGCCCCGGCCCCACAGACCTCACACCCCAACCTGCGGACCCGGTCCCTGAACCCTACCTGAGCCTGGGCCTTGAACCCCTGGGCCCTGAACCCCTAGACCCTGATCCTTAACCCTGAGCCCGAAACCCCAAACTCTGTGCTCTGGATCCTGGACCATGAACCCCGAGACCCTAAATCCCAGGACCCTGACCCTTGAGCCTAGAACCCCAGACCCCTGCCCTGACCCCCAAGCCCCAGACCGCAGTCCCCTGCCCTGATCTCAAGCCTGGAACCTGAAGACTGGGCCACTGAATCCCTGAACCCCAGCCTCTAAACTCTGGCTGCTGAACCCTAACCCCAGAACCTTGCCTCTGAACCCCGTCTTCAAATCCAGACAGGAAAATTCCAGTCCTTGAATCCCAGTGCTGACCCCTGTTCACGGTCCCTGGAATCCAGACCCCAGAAACCCAGTCTGTGGGCATCAGATTCCAAACCCAGCCCCACCTCTGATTCCTGAACCCTGATCCTCAGGCCCTTGGCTCTGGCCCTGTCTTCAACCCTGGCCCTGAACCCTGGAACCCTTGTCCCGCAACCGTGGCCTCAAACCTGTCTTGAGTCCCTGAACCCTGGAACATACCCACAGATCCTAACCCCAGAACTGACTCTCAACCCTGGCCCCCAAACCCCTGTCCCTGGTCCCTAAACCCTGAATTCTAACTTCAGATCTGCAGCCTTCAAACTTGGTCCCTTGCCCCCCAAACCCAATCTAGCCCAGCCCTAAACCCTGAATCTCAACTCAAACCCCAGCTCCTAGCCCTGAACCCTGTCCTGGGCCCCTGAACCTGGACCCTACCCCAAACTCCCCCAGCACTCCCCTCCCAAACTCCTACCCCAGAATTCCGAACCTTAGCCCCTAAAGCCGGGCCTTGAGCCCTGGGCCCCTGAATGCTGATCCCCACACCCCAACTCTGGCTCCTGACCTCTGATCCTAGGCCTTCCACTCTGGGCCCCAGACCTTGGCCCCATATGCCTGGGTGCTTGCCTCTCTTGTCTGTGGCTGACTGGGCAGGGCTCCTGGTGTAGGGTACCCTCATCTTACCCTGTAACTTAGTATCTCTTTAGTTCTTAAATAAGGGGAGTCTGTTGAAAGCCCAGAGAACTTTATATTTCTTGTATATTAAAGAAAAAGATGCAGAGAAGCTCTTCAAGGCCAGAAAAGGGATGCTGACTGCCTGAGGCCTCCACCTCCTAGGGCTGCTCGACCCGATCCGCAGTCCCACCTGAACCGAGATGGTGTCTCTGGGGAGACAGGGAGCCCAGGCCCAGGGTGCACCGGGAGCTCCCAGAGGCAGGCCAAGGCTGCCCTATTTCAGCGTCTCAGCCACGGTGCCACCCCGCTGTTGGTGCTTACACTGCCAACCCAAATAAAGCAGAATGCGGCTCCAAGTGGCACAGATGGAGCTGCGGAGCCACGTACCTCCCTCCTCCCTTCCCGAGGTGGACGGATTGGTGCAGTGCCAGTGTTGTGATGGATGTGTGCCGCTGATACAAGCACGCTCTAGATTTCAGAGAAGAATCTGGGTCTTTGCCGGCGGCAGGCATGGGCACAGTGTATCATTAAGCTAAGTTCAGGCACAGGCTGGGTTTGGTTTTTGTTAATAAAAGTAGGCGCTATTTTTGTGTTCTCTTTTTTTTTAACTTCCGAAGCACCGTGTATCATACTCACCTGTTGGAGATGAGTTCCTTTCCCATGGACTTTGTTACGGCAACTTTATCTAGTTTTGTGTTTGATAATTTTCTGCAGAAGTGCCTGCATGGGTGTGTGCCTGTGTGTTTCGCGGTCTATTCTAGGCTCTCGAGTAACATGTCGCTATAGCATGGTTGGTTCAGATGATTCAGACCCACTGGCTGTGGCTTCAAAGCCTCAGAAATGTCAGGAAAATGAAGCCTGGTGGGGCATTTTAGTCTCAAAGGGAAAAGAATTTTACTGTGCAAACATTCTTTCCAGTAATCTTTGATTCTGAGTTCTAGCATTTTTGCTGGGTTTCAGCTGTATACACGTGTTTCTCTCCGTTGATATTAGAATGGTAACTTAATTCACTTGTGTTGGGCAGCATGTTCTCCTGCATTTTCACTCTTCCTGAGGCTGTGTGGAATTCTGCCTTACGTTTACACCTAGAAGGAACGTCTGTTTTGGTAAACAGTATGTAGGTTAATCCCTCAAGATGTGTCGTGAGTGAGGGATAAGTGGAGAAGCACCTGTCAGGTTTATTACTGTGTGGGGCGCAGCCCCCAGGGGTGGGAGCTGTCCTCCTCCGATGGCCTGGGTGAAGCCGGGGCACCAGGTGGAAACAGTCAATCATTTCCGGTCGGGGCCTCCTTCCTGGGTTCGGGTCTGGGATATGGTGCTTGTGGGATAGACGCTTGATCTGTGAAAGTGAGTTCTTGGGTGAAGGACTTCTCAATTCCTTGGTTTGTGTTAATACTAGACTTCAGAGGCTGGGCTTTGTGACTCTGTTTGCCTTTGTGAGACACGTGCCCCTGTTGCCGAACATGCTCCGCAGAGGGGCTGAGGCCCGTGAAGGAATTCTCTCTCTCGTTTGCTTTCGTCGTCTCGGAAACCAACTAACTCCCAGCTCCAGCAGTGACCAGTGCACCAGCTGCTTCCTCAGGGGTTGTGGTTCCCAGGAGAAAGGTGTCTGAACCTGAGACAGACGTGCTGGCTGTGATGGACGCCGTTTCCTTTTATGCATGAGGGACAGGTGGTGGGCTTTTGTGCAGTTCCCCTCACAAGCCCCCTCGTCTCCCCACCTGGAGGTCATCCCCTGGACTGCCGCCGGTGTGCACTTGCATCTTTTGTCCTTAGCATTTTGGGATGGACACGACGTTTTGTTCGGCAGCCTCTGCTTCCTTGTCACCACTGCTGGCCTCGTCGTGTCCCAGGACGCCATGCCGCAGTCTGCTGAGCTGTCCTGCTGAGGAACCTTCTGGTTCCTTCTAATGCTTTGATGTCAGAGACGGTGTTGCGGTAAATACCTTACAATACATCGGTCTTCAGACTTCTGTCCCTCATGTTCTGAGGCTTACGGAAGACCCCAGAGAGTCCTTGTTCATGTAGGCTTTAACTCCCGGCGTTTGCCATGTTGGAGGTCGAAGCTGAACCGTCAGAGCACAGGAACACATGGCGCAGGTGGCAGAGCGGCGACACCTGCACACGCCACGTGCCCTCTGCGAAGCTGCCCCGCCGCCCGCTCACTGGGAGAGAAGGAGAAGGAGTGGTACTCGCAGTACTATGAAAATAGTGTGACCCAGTCACCCTGTGAAAAGGGCTCCTCGGCCCACACACTGGGACGTCTGTCTGGACTGGTGACCCTTCCATGCCTTCGTGCACATCTCCTTGGGTGTAGAATTGGCTGGGGGTGCCCGTGCCCCTCCCAGGTTTGTCGCAGCGCCTGGGGGCCGCCCTCAGTGAGCCCTGTGGCTGCTCTTTAGTTCCCAAATCAGACTCCTGTTGTCACTATGCGCTAGCCTGCCAAGGGCTTGACGGGGGTCCACGCCCACTTCTTACGCTTGCTGCAGTGGGTTTGACAAGTGAGGTCTCTGGCCTTTGCTGCCTTATGTTTTTATTAGGGGTGAACCGAGAAGGTGACTCTTGTGGGCTGTGGTTTCAGAGCTCGGTCCCATCCCCACACAGTCAGGCAGGTTCTTGGGGAGGAGACTTAGGCCAGCGGTAGGGTCCCGAGAGCACAGCTGTCTCTGGGGTGTCTGCTTGGTCAGCTCCTGCGCAGCCCTGCCTTCCACCTGGCCAGGTGCCGCACACCTGTGGAGTGGGCTCAGCAAGGGGCCGTCAGCAGGGACCTGAGGGCTTTCCCACCCACAGGTGCTCCTAAGCCCTGGGAGTGTATGGCAGTGGCCTCGGGGTGGGTCTCGCTCTCTCCTGGGACTTCAGTGTTGCCCTTGTTTCTAGATGGTTCCGTCAGCATCCATGGTGCTACAGTTTCTTCCACCTTGAAAACTCTGAAGCCTCATCCCCTCCAGCCCTACTGAGTGTCCTATCCCTGCTCCTGGCAGTCCCCCGGCCTCAGCCTATCACAGGGCCGTGTGCAGGCAGGGCCCAGCGGCGTCCTCTGTCCTAGCTCTGTGAGCTCCTGTTCTAGGACTTTCTGTCTGGTGACGGCTTTCCTGAGGCAGAGGCCACACTCGGGACTCTCCCGCTTAAAGGGTGCAGCTCATCGGTTTATGGTATGTGCACGGGGCGGCAGCTGTCACCCCAGTCAATTTAGAACGCTTTTATCACCTCAGAAGAGACTCTGTACGCGTAACCCCCCACCGACACCCAGCCTCGCAGCCACTAGTCCACGCCCCGTCCCCGCGAATTCGCCTGTCTGAGTGGCACACGGCAGAGGGATCCCAAGAGCTCTTTGCATCTGGCATCTTCCACTGGGCACGGCGTTTGCCAGGTGCATCCATGGCGCAGCCGCGCCAGCCTCCCTCCCCTCCGTACGGCTGAGTGACACTCACGGTGTGATGTGACGCGTTTTGCTTTCCATTCCTGTGTCCATGGGTTTTGGCTGTTCCCACTTTCCGGTTACCGTGAACGATGTTGCTGTGAGCGTTTGCGTGAGTGCTGCTGTGACTCGTTTTCAGTTCTGTTGGGTGTGCCCAGTCCTGGGATTGCCAGCCATGGTAACTCCATGTTTAACCCCGCGAGGACCTGACGGTGACCTCCCACCAGCAGTGTCCGAGGCCTCTGACCTTCCGCGTCCTCCCCAGCACGTGTTATTTGTCTTTTCTCAAGTACCTTTTCCTTGGCTTCCCAGACGCCCTGCCTCGGTTCTCCTTGCCATGCCTCTCGGTGTCAGGGCACCCTGGGCCACCCGCCTCTGGCCATACTCACTTCCTGGGACGTCACCCAGATGGCTCTAAGTGCCCTCTCTGCACAGTGCCGCAGTCTGGAGAAGAGCTCAGCTGGGATGCAGAGTGCAGGGGCCTCCGGGGAAGCCAGCGTGGAGCCGTGCTCTTGCGCAGGAGGTCGGGGGCTTCCTCATTTCATAAGCAGCCTCTCTCCTTGTCCCAGGCATGGGGTGGGCTGCCTGAGGCCCAGCCGGGGTCCGCTCAGGCCCCTGGTCCCCCTGCAATGGCCCGAGGCTGGGCACTGCTCAGCATTTTCTTTCTTTTTTTGCCATTACCACCTCTGACCTGAGCTCTCAGTACACACTTTCTCTATGAGAATTGTGGTCTGTTTGCCTGAGTTTGTGTTAATAAGGTAGGGGTCCTCTCGTCCCCCAGGGCGGTGGGATTAACTGAGCCGAGGTTCTAGCTGATGACAGGTCATGGCGATGCCTGAACGCCTCCTCCCCGCTCGCAGACAGCGCTTCAGGTCGGCCCTTGGCAGTGTTGGCATGTTGATGTGAGCCCGGCAATTACCTGTTTCCCCCGGCTGTGCTGCTGGGGTGGTTGTGGACTCAGCCTCTGTTCTCTGCTCACAAACTCCCGTCCTCCCTGAGTTCCTCTTTTTATCACCTCTGGAGTTGCCAAGGAGAGAGTTTAGATTTCTGGGGGCTGGAGTGGGGCTTCTTTGATTTGAAATATTAAATGTTTCTCCTGTTTTGATCTGTTGGACAGCCCTGTGAGAATATTCACACTTAGGGTTTGTGTCTACCGCCTCTCAGCCCAGACTGCTCTGAGAAGTCCCCTCTGGCCGGTGTCGCTATGAAGTGCCCTTCCACGTGGAGGGCAGGGCCCTCCTCTTGCAGCAGGCAGAGCGAGGAGGAGGGGCGGGGCTGCTCCCGGAGGTCTCTGCTTGGTGATGGTTTCGGGGAAGAGGCTGTGCTGGGGGCGTTTCCATGGACTTGCTGGGTCCGATTTGGACATTACAGAACCCAGACCAGGCCAAGTGCCCTTTCAGAGCCCTCCGTGCAGTGGCCAGGGTGCGGGTGGAAGGCTTGAGGTGTGGGTGAAAGGCTTGGGGCACAGGTGGAAGGTTTGGGGCGCGGGTGGAAGGCTTGGGGCACAGGTGGAAGGCTTAGGGTGCGGGTGGAAGGCTTGGGGTACGGGTGGAAGGCTTGGGGTGCAGGTAGAAGGCTTTGACAGGCAGGAGCTGAAGGGAGCAATGGGGCAGCTGCACTGGGGGGAAGCCGCGTGTCCCTGAGTAGCAGGGCTCCCTCAGTGGCAGCCTCAGAGTGGCTCCTGGTGGGAGGTGGGCTCCATCCAGCAGTGGGGCTGGGCAGGTGGCCGCTTCGCGCCCGTCCCTGCCCTGTAGCCCGCGAGCCTCTCAGCTCTGTGCTCACGCTGCGCTTCCCTCCTCTTCCTGGGTGTACCTTTCTGGTGCGCTCATGGGAATAGCTGCGGGGCCTCAGGGAGGAGAGGTGGCAGGGAGAAGGCACGCTGTCCCCAAAGCAAACATGAATGTGACTTGAGTTCCACCTTCTGCTCACCTGAGCTCACTGGGACACTTGGGACTCTCAAGGAGCCAGGCCCAGAGGCCCTGAGGCCTGACTGCCCACCCTGGCCTGGGCATGGTGCTCCCTCGTGGGTGGGCCAGGCCCCTGGACGCTCCTCCCGCTGTGGCTGGAGCCTGCTGGCGCCCCTCTGCTGACGAGGGTGGACCTACAGAGTGCAGGGAGCAGACTCTGAGCTGCGGCCCCTCCAGGCCCTCCTTTGGGGGAGCAGATCAGATTTGAGGGTGGATTTAAATCTGAGAAGTGGGGTGACTCTTCACTGGACTCTTAAGAAAGGGCCCACCCCCGACTGTCGGGGCTCCCTGCAAACTCTCAGACACAGATGAGAAAACTGTCCGGGCTTCCACTCTCCACAGCGAGTACAGATGGCTCAAGTGCAGAAGCAGCGTGGGGGCCTCCACTGTTGGGCTTCAGTGCAGGAAAGGGAATCGTGGAAAATTTGTGTGAATTGGAGCTGGAGGATTTAGGGGTCACTTGCGTGGGCCGAGCCTGTGGGGGTCCCTGCCTTCCTCGTGGTTCTGTGGCTTTGAGAACTCACACGTTTCCGACCATCACAGGGCCTCTTGTTCTGGGAGCATCTGGGGACCCTGTGACTTCTTTGGTCAGGTTCCTGCCGCACATGGCCGTAGGGTGCTGAGAGCACAGGTGGTGCCTGTACTGTTCGCACGGCTTAAACTTCACATGCAAAAGGCTTGTTTGGGGAGACGGCAGTGGCGCTGGAAGAGTGTCCGCTGGACCCGCTGTGCTGGGGCCCCTCAGCACGTGGGCAGGGCGGCTGCGCTGTCTGCAGGGGCCAGGCTTGGCTGTGGCCGTGTAGCTGCGTGACCCAGGACGATGCGGGGCTGGCCAGGGCCCCTGACAGGCTGGGCTGGTGCTGGTTCCGGGCCAGGGTGGGGTGGCGGCGTGCCCAGTCCCAGGGCAGGTCTTGGTGCTGCACAGAAGAGGTTTCCCAGCCGGCGATGTGCCCTGAGTGTGGGGAGAGCAGGCCGGTGTCACTGCAGGTGCAGCGGACGCGCCTCTGGTTCTGTTTTCCCTTCGGTGAGTGAGAATAAATTCACCCCGTGTCCAGGAGCACGGGCCTGGGTCAGCCATTACTTGAAGTGAATCGCGACCCACTGGTCGGTCACCAGACCTCGGCCAGTTGTCTTCTTGGGCACGAGAACCCTCTTCAGGGTGGGTGGGGACAGTGGCTGGGAGCACTCCCTCTGCTCTGCCCTTGGGGGTTAGCAGGGCTGCCCTGGGCTGCCAGGCGGCTCTCCCGGTAAGTGCCCTTACTGTAGCCACTCTGATTGTCGGGGGCACCTCTGCCCAGGGACTCCTGGCACTGCAGAGCCCACTCAGCCCCCACTGGGCCTACCCCGCTTCTGTCTACACCCGGCCCTGGCCTCCACACTGGACCTGTCTCCCCTCCGTCTACATGCCATCCCCACCCTGGACCTGCCCCTCCTCTGTCTACACCCCTGTCCCCATCCTGGACCTGGGTCAGGTGTCACCCAGTGCATGGATTTGAGTCTGGTCTCTAGAGGTTTGCTGTGCAGCAGAGTCCAGAATGGGTCCTGGCCTGCAGGCCCATGTCCTGGGCCTCAGGGGTGTCCTTTCCTGGTCCCTTCCTTGCATGCTCTCTGAGTGGCTGGTCCCCATTCTGGGAGCCAAGGAGATTTAAGAACAGAAGACTTGGCTTTGGCCTGAGTCTCCATGGTAGGGAATTCCACCCTTGGTGCCCAGGGAGAGGCTGCATGCTGGGTCCTTGTGGAGCGGAAACAGGAGTGGGCCTCACCTCTCACCCGACGTGTGACCCTGGTGGGGTTCACCTCGGCCTGCCTGTTTGGGCGTCAGTGAGCAGGAATCGCACCTCGATGGCCAGTGCTTTGAGGCCCCAGGCTGTTGGGCAGGGTGAGGCAGGGGCGAGGCGCTGGTGCAGGCAGACAGTGTTCCTTGGAGGGTCTCCCCACATCTCTTCCTGGCATGGCCACTTGGCGGTGGGCCGCCGCTGTGCCTTCACGTTTGCGTCAGGGCCCAGTCCTGGTCCACTTGTGGGCTGCCTGGGTGGTTGATGAACCGGTCGGCGAGCCTGGGCTTACCTGCCTGTGGCGAGTGGTAAGCGGAGGGGAGCTCACCCCTGCAGCGAGGCTGCCACACCCCTTCCCACCTGCTTCCCACCTGCTTCCCACCTGCCTGGTGCCCGGGGCTCCTGGGAGGCTTCACAGCAGTCCTGGGTTTACCTCCCGGCCCTCCCGGCGCCCCCTGAGTGCCTGCAGCCTGGACAGGACCTGGTTTTTCACATCTTCTTGCCCTGCTCAAGCGGGCCTTTTCCAAGGGTTCCTCCTGGCTGCCTTGCCGAGGCAGGTGGAATCTTCCTCATCCTTCAGGCACAGCCCTGTGTCCCCTTTCCTCCACGAGTCAGTCAGCTCTTGTCTCTGTCCTGTCACGTGTGCTGTCAACATGGCAGTGCCACATCACAGCGTGCTCAGGTGTGCCAACAGCCTGGAGGGGTAGGGGCCACGGTGGCTTTATTTGGGGTTCTGAGTGGGTGTGGGTGCAGGTGGGCACGGATGGAGCTGTAAGGGGACCTGGGGGTCCCTGAGCCTTGGTGGCTCTCAGGGCCACAGTCGCCTGTCAGAGTGTCAGGGGGCCCGGGGAGGGGACATTTTAGTCAGTTGGACTCGCAGGGCTGGGCCAGGCCTTGTGCTGCCCTGCACAGGTGACACTGGCATTGGCAGTGCTTGGCCCTCTCAGGCACCCTGGGGACAAGCGCGGTCAGAGCTGCTCTTGGTGGTCAGAAAGCTCTGTGGGTTCCTGAGCTCTAGTTTGTTTTTTCCTTTCACTTTTAGCAGTTTTATTGAGGTGGAATTTGAACGTCGTACAGTGTCCAGAGATCAGCACGACTCAGTTGTGGACACTCCCTGCCCACGGAGCCTGCCTTCCTTGGGCCTGTTCCCCCTCCGCTCTCTGTCTCTAGAATTTTGCCTTAACCAGGGATTCCGTGTCGCAGAACTGTGCAGTACGTGGTTTTTGAGTGTCTGTCTTCTCTTGGTCAGCATGATGCGGTGTTTTCAGGGTTCGCAGTGGCTCAGCATGCACTTGGCTGGTGGTGGTCTCCCGCCTGCAGGCACGGGTTGTTTCTTCTTTGCTGTGGATGGGTATTGGGGGTGCTGCTGTTCGCGACGGTGCACACGTCCATGTGGACAAGGCCCTCAGTTGCCTGGAGCCAGCCGTGTGTGGTCAGTGTGTGAGACACTGTTACTCCACGGCCACCTCACCTGGGGCAGCACCTGTTGGGGGGAGAAGCGGCCTCCTCTGGCTGAGAATCCCCATGAACTGGCTGCTGCGTTTCTTGAGGTTGTACTGGAAGCAGTACAACTGGACATGAGCCGAGGGTTCAGACTTCTCGGTGGGCAAGCGGGCAGGTGGGCAGGTGGGCAGGTGGGCTGTCCTGGCCCAGGCTCACTGGCCGCAGGACATGCGCTGCGGGATGGCTGGGGTGATGGAAACCCCTGGGGCAGTCCAGCCGTTTTGGTGTTAGGGCAGGAGACGCTAACTTGCTCCCGTTTCTCCACTTAGGGGCAACATTGACCTCGTGTAAGACCGTGGGGGTGACGGGCCCCCAGGCACGAAGGGGCTGTGTTCGCTGACCTTGTTTCACCTTTGGTGGCCTGGTCTGTCAGACCCTCGGCATTGCAGGGCTGTTTTTTATGTAGTTAGTTATTTTTTCGAGTTAGGGTCTTGCCCAGGCTGGAGTGCAGTGGTGCCATCGCTGCTCACTCGGCCTCGAATTTCTGTCCTCAAGTGTCTTCCCACCTCCTCTGTGTCCCAAGTGCTGGGACCACAGGCGTAAGCCACCACACTGGCTCTCGGGCCGATTTGCCAGAGCTAGTGGTCGTCTCTTTACCCACCCGCTGGCACCCGCAGCAGTTGGCCTTTGCAGTGGTTCTTGGGTGTGCAGCCTTCCAGGCTTGGGCCTGGCCATGCTTGGGGACTCTGAAGTCACCAGGAGGGGCCTGGAAGGGCTGCCCTGAGGTCCTCAGAGCAGACGAGGGTAGATGAGGTCCCGAAGATGAGCCTGGTGGGCAGCGGCCCTGACTCCAGCCCTGAGCACCCTCCCTGGCCTGCCTTTTGGGCTTTTGGGTGACCGTCAGTTGGCACCTGCTGGCCCTGTGAAATGTTGGAATGGACACTGTACCCTGGCCAAGATGGTCTGACCCTGGTGAGCCTGTGCGTGAAGCTGAGACCTGGCCCTGCTGGCCGCTGCTTCAGCCACCGTCCTCCAAGTCTCCCGGAGCCTCGGGAGCTGTTGTACTGGAAGGATGCTGAAGGGACAGTGGACAGACCCACCCACCCAGCCCAGAGAGTCCCTCTGGGTGGTCCCGGGTACCCAGGCCCTTGTTGGGGTGCATTGTGGGCATTTGCTTCCAGCCCGAGTGCAGAGCCCGCGGCTGCTGTGTGTGATTCGGGGTGGGCGGGGGCTCTCAGAGGGCTCGTTCTGTCAAGAGCGACGTCTGTCCAAGCGGCAGACAGACTCGTGAGGACACGCGCTTTGCCTTGTTTTCTCCTTCATCACTGACGGTTGTCAGATCTGCTGCAACTTCCTGTTTGCTGTAACGACCTCGCCGCCCCTGCTGCTGCAGCCGGGTGGTGCACGCCGCGAGCTGCATCCAGGTGGAAGGCCTAGGCTGGGTGGGGGCTGGAGGGACGTGGAGTGACCAGCAGGGAAACAAAAGCAGCTCCCCAGGGGGACGAGACCATCACCAGGGCCACGTCTCACCTACGTACTCTGCCCAGGAGAAGCACTTGGGGGTTCTGGGGGAGTTCCTGCAGCAGGAGCTCTGCGCTGCACTTGGGCCGGCCTGCGGTCGCCCCCTCAGGGGTTCCAGGTCCCGTGTGGCTGCTGTGCTGAGTCCACAGGTGTCGGGGGAGGCCGAGGCGAGGGGAGCCTGTGTTTGAGGGCTGCGTGCCCTGTGCCTAAGTATTTAGTGGAGTATTTACTGGTGTAGGAAGTACTCTGAGTGCCTCGCCCATGGGCAAACCCCTAGGGCCTCCGCCTGCCTGGGCACCCACCCTGCTGGGCCAGGATCTCCGAAGAATTTCTCTGCTGCTGCTGGGCACAGTGGCAGGGGGTGAGGGGGGTGGGAGCACTGGGAGTGGACCCCACTAGGGCTGCCTGCCCAGCCTGACCCCACGGGATTGGCTTGTCTCAGCTGGGGGTGTCTGCAGCTGCAAGCCTTGGCAGGGCTCAGGGGGAGGGCCACATGGAGGGAGGGAGGATGAAGGCTGGGGGAAGGGGGCAGGCGAGGTCGCAGGGTGCAGAGCCAGGGAGTCCTCCGGCTGCAGCCTGGAGGGCTGAGGAGGAGGAGGGGGAGCATGTGGGGTGGGGGCATGGGGAGAGGGGCCCAAGGAGGCCCTGGGAGCCCACAGGCCCGAGCCCTGGTCCGCCTGGACTTGTCGAAGGTGCTTTGCAGGGCATCCCTCCTTTGCCCCACAGCTGGAGGTGACCGTGTCTGGGGGGTGTCCCACCCTCACAGGCAGAGCACCGTGCGCACTGGCAGCCGGCTTCCTGCTCTGGTCCCCGAGCAGCCCTGGCTCCGGGCTCAGAGGAGATGAGGGATCCACTCAGTGATTCAGGCGGCTTAGGGCCCAGAGAAGCTCTGGCTGTGGAGACCACAGCACCTCCTGGGTGCTGAAGGGTCGGAGGCCCAGAGCTGATTGGAGAAGTAAGGACGGGGTGGCCAGGTGGGAAACGGGAGCTGAGCCTGCCTGGGACACCACATGGCCGGGGTGGCTCGCATGGCCAATTGTGCCCACACCCTGCTCTGTCCTGGAGTAGGGGAGGCAGCTAGAGACCCTGATCTCGCACGTCACTGTCCCCAGGAGGCTCAGACAAATCTGAGGTCCAGGGAACAGGGGCACGTCATGAAATTCAGCTGGGGCGTGGGAGGCTCTGGACGTTGATCATGGCACCCTGGCTTCTTCTCCGCCCTGATCAAGTCACAGGTGAAGGCTACCAAGTGTCTTTGAGCTTGCAGGTGGCAGACCCAGAGTCCCAGGTGCGTGGGTCTGGCCTGGTCATGCTGCTTCCACAT
>RJWJ010007293.1:0-57969 GCA_004363605.1 Indri indri | reverse complement strand
GTATCATGAAACCGTACTTTTCTGCTTCCATTCCCCGTGAACCCAGCAGCTTCTCTGTAGCTAGGGACTGTTGGAATGTTGTATTTGTCTCATCCTACTCTACAAGTAGGCTCCTGGGAAACAAGGTTGTCGTTTTTCTATATTTAGTTTCTAACCTGATGACTGACACATTTTTATGCCCTTAATAAATTCTTGTTGACAAAGCTTATTTGAGGAATATTTTTCTACTTCTGTGACAGGAACTTGGGGCTTTCAGTTTTGTTTCTTCTCCTGGTAAACTTAAACCTCCCAGGGCCTATCACCAAAGGGACTACCTAGACACACTGTATCCACTGTTTTGGAAGTCATTTTATGAGTTGTTCCTTAGGGTTCTCAACCCAGCCAGGCCTAAGAATTCTCTTTCTCCCTCTTGTGTCCTACCTCCCTGTGTTCTGGATCCTCTGCCCAGCTAGCCAGTGTCTCCCACTCCCTGACATAATTTCCTATGGGAGAAGGGGAGGGGATTTTTAACTATAGAAGTGTTAATTCTGTCTTAAAATGTGACATCAGGAAATATATAGAAGCAAATTTATTTCTACATTTAGTATTGATGCTATTTCTTTGAGGTTTTAGATATAAAATATGTAAGAGTTTTACGAGTTTAAAATAAAAAGATATGTTAACCAGGCCTTACTTCATACTATTAATATCTTGGGCCATCTGTACAGTTTCAGACCTTTTTATTTTTAATAGGACAGTTGTGTTTTAGATCTTACGACCACTTCCTCGCTCCTCCATTTGCATCCAATCATCTAATTCCTTTCTTCTTATAGTATTTTTATGGCATAATCCACTTAATTGGATTAATTAAATTTTTAGTTTTATGTTCTGTGAAGAGGAAGAATGATTTGATAGTTATAATACCTTCAACCTTTTAGCAAGATTTTGTTGGGTTTTTGTCTAGTTTATGAGAAACAGACAAAATTTGATGAGGTAAAACTATTGATAGTAAGACTTGGCAAACTAGTGGGACAGTTAACAGCATGGGCCCTCCACCCCATGCTATCTGTTTAACCTTGAATAAACTGCTTAACTCTCTATGGTTTACGTTTTTCCTCTACAAATGCAAATAGCAATAGTATTTATTTCATAGGATTGCTGTAAGGATCAAATAAATGAGCTATTGATTGTAAAAAAAAAAAAAAAATCTCAAATAGCTCCTTGAATTCTTTATTTTCAGAAAAGAAGCCCAATTTTTTAGACGATCTGACTTTTTAAAAAAAATTTGAGAATATTACTGGGGTACAAATGCTTTGGTTACATATGTTACCTTTGCACCACCCAAGTTGGAGCTGCAAGCATACCCAACCCCCAGACATCATGCACTGTACCCATTAGGTGTGAATTTACCCATCCCCTCCTACCCCCTCCCACCTGCCCCATGCCCTGTGAATGTTACTTCCATATGTGCACATAAGTGTTGATCAATTAGTACCAATTTGATGGTGAGTACATGTGGTGCTTGTTTTTCCATTCTTGTGATGCTTCACTTAGAATAATGGGCTCCAGCTCCATCCAGAATAGAACAAAGGGTATTAGTTCATCCTTTTTTATGGCTGAGTATACTCCATGGTATACATATACCACATTTTATTAATCCACTCATGTACTCATGGGCACTTGGGTTGTTTCCACATCTTTGCAATTGTGAATTGTGCTGCTATGAACATCTGAGTGCAGATGTCTTTTTTATAGAATGTCTTTTTTCCTTTGGGTAAATACTAAATACTGGGATTGCTGGATCAAATGGTAGGTCTACTTTGAGTTCTTTGAGGTGTTTCCATATTAATTTTCATAGAGGTTGTACTAGTTTGCAGTCCCACCAGCAGGGTAAGAGTGTTCCTATCTCTCCGCATCCATGCCAACATCTGTTGTTTGGGGACTTTTTGATAAAAGCCATTCTCACAGGAGTTAAGTGATATCTCATTGTGGTTTCGATTTACATGTCCCTGATGATTAGAGATGTTGAGCATGTTTTCATATGTTTGCTGGCCATTAGTCTGTCTTCTTTTGGAAATTTCTGTTCATGTTCCTTGCCTACTTTTTAATGGGGTCGTTTGATTTTTTCCTTATTGATTTTCCTAAGATCTATATAGATTCTAGTTATCAGCCCTTTATCAGATGTGTAGCATGCGAATATTTTCTCCGATTCTGTAGGTTGTCTATTTTCTCTCATGATAGTTTCCTTAGCTGTGTAGAAGCTTTTTACTTTGAACAGGTCCCATTTATTTATTTATGTTGTTGCTGTGATTGCCTTTGGGGTCTTCTTCATAAATTCTTTTCTTAAGCTGATGTCTATAAGAATTTTTACAACATTTTCTTCTAGAATTCTTATGGTTTCATGCCTTAGGTTTAAGTCTGTTATCCATTGTAGTTGATTTTTGTGAGAGGTGAGAGGTGCGAATCCTGTTTCAATCTTCTACATGTGTCTATTCAATTTTCACAGTACCATTTATTGAATAAGGATTCTTTTCCCCAGTGTATGTTTTTGTCTGCTTTTCCAAAGATCAGATGGCTATATGAGGATGGTTTTGTATCTGGGTCCTCAGTTCTGTTCCATTGGTCTATGTTTCTGTACTTGTGCCAGTATCATACTGTTTTGGTTACTATAGCCTTGTAGTATAGCTGGAAGATGAGTAAATTGATGCCTCCCAATTTGTTCTTTTTACTTAAGGTTGCTTTTGCTATATGGGATCTTCTCTGGTTCCATACGAAGAGTTGAATTACTACAGACCATTATCCCTTATAAATATAGATGGAAAAATTCTCAATAAAATCCTAGCAAACTGAATTTAGGTGCTTATCAAAAAAATACTTTGTCATTACCAAGTGGGCTTCATTGCAGAGATGCAGGGATGGTTCAGTGTACACACATCTATAAATGTAATTCAACACATAAATAGAAGTAAAAACAAAGACCATCTGATCCTCTCAATAGATGCAGAAAAAGCATTTGACAAAATTCAGCTCCCTTTTATGATAAGAACACTTAACAAAATAGTCATAGACAGGACTTACATCAAGATGATAAAGGCATATATGACAAACCCAGAGCCAACATCATACTGGACAGTGAAAAATTGAAAGCATTCCCACTTAGAACTGGAACCAGACAGGTTGCCCTCTATTACTGCTTCTATTCAATATAGTGCTGAAAGTCCTAGCCTGAGCAATCAGACAAAAGAAGGAAATCAAGGGCATCAAATGGGGCAGAAGAGACCAAACTATTGCTCTTTGCTGATGATATGATCTTATATCTAGAAAATGCCAAAGATTCTGCCATGAGACTACTGGAATTGATAAATTCAGCAAAGTCTCAGGTTACAAAATCAATGTGCAGAAATCAGTAGCATTCCTATATGCCAACAATCGTCAAACCAAGAACCAAATCAAAGACTCCGTACCTTTCACACTAGCAACAAAGGAAATAAAATACCTCGGAATATATTCAACTAAGGAGGTGAAAGACTTCTACAGGGAAAACTATGAAACACTGAGGAAGGAAATAGCATAGGACATAAACAGGCAGAAAACACGACCATTCTTGTGGATCGGCAGAATCAACATTGTTAAAATGTCTATACTACCCAAAGTGATCTGCAGATTCAGTGTAATTCTTATTAAAATATCAACATCATTTTTTGCAGATCTAGCCTAGTTCTTTTATTTTCTTTAACCTCATGATTAACTGAAACTATTATACCTTGTCATATCTGGCTTATTTCTTTATTTGGCATAAGCATTTCCAACCATAGATCAACTTAAAAAAAAACAAAACTATAAAAGATGAAAGATTAAAGCAATCAGGTAACTTGTGTCTCCTTGTCATGATGTTGCAGAAGCAGCATGCCTCTGCCTGAACCCTAGAACACAGTCTTGTAATGACCTTGTGAAACTGCCCTGTATTTGGCAAATGTTTGAAGAAATCTGTTAATCACTGTTAAATCCTAAATATATTTTTTCTTTTGAAGATAGATTTTCTGGACCATATATAATGAACCTATCCTTGGGTCTCAAGTATGCTACTTTTCTTTTTCTAATAGTTCTAAGTTTATCACTGCTGGTTTTATAACTGTGCTCTCAATAGTTGACATCAAGCCTTCAAAACTTAGTTCTTGGTAATAGGCAGCAGGAAGAATAAGGCAACAAAATTCTTCCTGCTTTTTGATCTTTACTTTATATTTTACATAATTTTACTTTTTAGTATTAGGTTCACCATTTACAACAGATACTTATTTCATAAATGTTTATTAGTTTCCTAATATGTAGTTTTTGGGGTTTAGTTTTCAGAAATCATTTGAATAAACCAAGGTAAGAAAGTAGGGTAGCTACACTTTAAGGTAAATCATTTGAAATGTTATTCACTCTTAAAATACATCATTCAGTTTTTTCTTCTTTTAGAGAAAATTTTTTCTCTGAAAATGTCTCTCGGTTTTTTTTTTGGGGGGGGTTAGGTATCCACATTTCTAATTAACATAGATATTCTTTGTATCTTGATTCCCTTAATTAAAACCCACTCATACAAAAAACTCCTTTCAGTCAAATTGAAACAATTACTTTACTGTATGTGGCCTATGGTGTCTGTAAAAAGAGGAATTCATTTATTTTTCCTAAGGGGTAAGCTGGTGGTGGGTTTTCCTTTTTTTTTCTTTCTTTCTTTTTTTTTTTTTTTTTTTTACACAGGTAGTCTTAGGAGCCTCATGAGACATAAAAAAGCAGGGGCAGGTAATGATTATATATATTAAGGATGGGAACCCTCTTCAGGACACCACTAGGAGCTCTTGTTAAAAGGTCACTCCTTAACTGCTATAGCAACCAGCCATCCAGATGAAGAAGGAACGCCACCATAGAGAGTAACCACGGTGCACCGGGTCACAGTCTTGACTGTAGCACTGTGTGTCACTCAGCTTCCTTGTTAACTTGGAAAAGCCTGTGCAGCACTGAATAATCAAAAGCTTTGTGACTTTTTGAGAGCCTGAAACATCACTCTCTTGCCTGTAGAGAAATAGAGGGTAAGGACATTCCAGTTAAAGGACACATCAAATATAGAGGCCTGATAGAGTAGGTGGCAGCTAGCAAGATTTTTAGGAACAGAGTTGATACACTTGGTGACCAACTGGATAAGAAATGTGAACAAGGGGGTGGATTTTAAAAAATGTTCCTAAATCTTTTGGTTTGGGTGACTTGCTGTATCAATCAAGAAAGGAAATACTACTAAGGAGGGCAGTAAGAGCAAGAGAGGGAGCGAACTCTCACTACTGTGACTGCTCATCTCCATGCGTGATTTCTTTGATTCCTATGGAAACCCCAATACATAAGACTTTACTGAGACTAAGTAATTTTCCCAAGGTTACAAAGCTAAAGTGACAGAACCAGGATTGAAGCTCAGGACCCCTCTCACTGCCAAGCCAGTGACCTTTTGTTACAGCCTCATGGTGAATGGGAACATAAGCCACACTTAGCAAGGATGCTGCTAGCACCATGCCCCAATTCTAGAAAACAAACCTGTCAACTGAGTAGAACTATGCCAAATAATAATTATTATAAGGACTCAATGTCTGTACCAAGCTTCCCAGTCATACTTTCTCAAGTTGCATCAAATGCTGAATATCTAATTAAAGAGAAACTTAGGCACACAATTGAATCACTCCAAATACAGCACTGTGGGGTTTCGCTATTTTGGTAATTATAAATTTGACCACAGGCCTTGAAACCAAATATCAAACAGTTCCTATACTGAACTAACTGCCATTCACAATCCCTTCCTATATTGAAACTTCCTTACTGGGAACTTTTATATTCAAAGTCTTTCCAATATTAAGCAGCTCAGTGTGCTGCTTCAGATATGATTAACTGCCCCTGAGAGCACAGATTGGCTCAGGTGCTGAACAATGTTGGGGGGAAACTTATCATTATTTCAATTTCCCGTCACAGAGCACACAGAGCCTATGTTGTACAAGATTCAAAAGAGTGTTTCCTGAAGTATAGTCCAAGAACACATCATTTGAATTGATAGTTAATATACAGGTACCTGGGCCCCACTCCAAATGTATTCTAAAAGAAATTATTGCAAAGTGACCCAGGAATCTTCATTTTACTAAATGTCTGATGTGATTTTCACACACGTTAATGGTTGAAACAACTGATCAAAATGTAGACAGGCCACTATTGCAATACAGTGGTATTCAACAGCAGAGATATAAGCAAGAACAGGCCCTTAGAAATAGTTTCTCTATAACCACATGTTGTTGATTTTTCTTCTATGTATTCTGAGATAAGGACACACAAAGTAGAAAGTCCTCATTTTATTTGCTAATAATCACTGCTGCAGTCAACTGTTACAGTGACAGCCTCCTAAAAGGATGCCTCTTGCTGGTTAAAAATGCATGGGCTTTGTGTTAAAGGGGTATTTCATATGCCACAAAACACTGATGCTCAATTTTTATGGCTTTATTGTTTTTTAATTTCTATAGTTGTTATCATCAATGATTTTTAACAGAGTTAGCCAACAATATTTCTTCCAAGCAGTGCTCTATGATAGTGCTGTGCGATGCCACCCCAGTATAATGTACAATCAATGAAATGGAAGCAAAAATATGTCCCATAGTCAGCATAGCATGCCATGGTCACTCTGATTTCTTAAACAGTATGAAACAAAAAATGACCAACAAAGAACAGAACAAAGTTGTTACCGAAAGTTCAGGAATCAATGAGAACAAAGAACGGGGACAAGTGGTTTGAGGAAAATGAAAGAGTTTATTAATTTGCCACCAAATGAGGAGGGCAGTGGACTGGTGTCTCGAAGACTGCCATCCCCCCTTTAAGCAGAAATACAGGGCTTTTTAAAAGGAAGTTTTCAGTGGTTGGGCTCAGGTCATTATCACATGTCATGACCTCACACTATTGTTGTTTAACTATTAATATAATTGGTGGTTTTAGTAGACCTTATCTCCAGTGATGGTGACAGGTGGTCTCTGGTCTCCTGACCCTTGTCCAGACAATTCTGTCGAACCACCTCCTATGGTTTAAGATACTAGAAAACAAACAGCAAAGAATATTTTCCTGCCCCTTTGACTACTGGCCTCAGGGAAGTAAGGCAGGTTTTTTTTTGTTTGTTTGTTTGTTTTTTGTTTTTTTTTTTTTTGAGACAGAGTCTCACTCTTTTTGCCTGGGCTAGAGTGCGGTGGAGTCAGCCTAGCTCACAGCAACCTCAAACTCCTGGGCTCAAGCGATCCTACTGCCTCAGCCTCCCGAGTAGCTAGGACTACAGGCATGTGACACCATGCCCGGCTAATTTTTTTCTATATAGTTTTAGTTGTCCGATTAATTTCTTTCTATTTTTAGTAGAGACGGGGGTCTCGCTCTTGCTCAGGCTGGTCTCGAACTCCTGACCTTGAGCGATCCACCCGCCTCGGCCTCCTAGAGTGCTAGGATTATAGGTGTGAGCCACCATGCCCGGCTATAAGGCAGGTTTTAATTCCCAAAAAGGGTGGAGTTTTAGAGAGACAACTCCTAAAATATTTCCTAGCCCTTTTTCTGACCTTTTAACCTCCATTACAAAGGGTTTCTGGAGACAGCTTTATGGCTACAAAATTCCATTTTTTAAATATTTATAGGGAGATCAATAAAATAATTTGATTGATTCCATGTGGTTAAAGGGGTGAGATGTTGATTGAAGACTCTCAGTCAAAAATCTCTGGTGCCAGGAAACTATACTTAGTGTTAAGAGGGAGTCTTTTAAAGAGACACTTCACTGAGCACTTGACAAATAAGCACAGTAGATATGCTCTACTCACTGGTGGAGCCTGAGTCCTATCCTCACAAAATTAAATGTATTATAGTTTGTGAGTTTGATGAAGATTAATTTGTGAGCATTAGCCAAAGCATTGTGGCATAAAATTAGTATAAAATCTCAAAGAAATGAGAATTAACCAGATTTTATTATCATGAATAATTCTGCTTAAAACATATAGCTGAAAAGTTGAAAAGCTCAGGCAACTTCATTGTCATTTGTCTGTACAATATTAAGCAATGAAACTCTGATATTTTCAGTTACTTCGACTAAATTTACCAGCCCCTTTCCTGAAGTAGGCTAGAGACTCCTTTGAGAACTATAGCATAGTCATGTGAAAAAATAAGGATAAGTCATCATATTAATGACACATTTATCCTAAAGACATGGGGTGGAGGAGATAGCACTACGCTAGAATAATCAAGAGGGCTTTCTGGAAGAAGGGGCCATTGAGCTGAACCTTGTATAGGAATGAGGGAGTAGAAAATGGAAGCAGATAGAGGAAACCAACTCTGATGATAATGAAAAAGTGCATTTGATATATGATGTGCTTAAATATAGTTGTAAGGGAACATGTGCGTTGAGAAGAAGTAAGAAATAAAGTTGGAAAAGTGAATTCATTGAAAACTGGTAGGTTTTCTTTGGGACTTACGGGGATTCGTGCAATACCTACTGTCTTGGGGTCTTCAAAATGTATGCTCCTGAGAATAAAAGTACCAACGCACAGATGAGAGGCCCTCTTAGCATCCACAAGCTTAGTCACCTGTAACAAGAGTCCAGTGTAGAGGGCATCACACTTTTTGGCTACTCTACCACCTGAGGATTCACTTATTCTTCATCTCACCTCCTCCCAGGCTTCTTGTCTGTCTCGCTGGTTTCTCTCCTTCCCTCCTTTTCTTTGACCTTTACTCATTTTTGCACCTTTTATCCAGAGGGGAAAAGCAAGCTAGCAAACAAGAACTCCCTCCCTTCGTCTCCTGCAGAGCAGCCTCTGCTTTCTCTGATGTCCTGTTTCCCGCTAACATCCCAGCTCTGCCCCAAGTTGGGCAAGAGTGAACAATCAAGGTATTCCTGAACAAAGCCAGTTCTCTTCCTAAGGAAAATTCTGGTGCTGGCTACTAAAATCCTAATGAAAATTTAACCTCATTACACATACAATGACAAGTGACAAATATAGCAAATACAGTCCTCCACTTGTGTTCCTATAGCTGGAATTCTCTGCCTCACTAACTTGAACATTCCGTCTACATTTTCTTTCTAAGTGGCAGTTGTTTTATTTCTGGGTAATCAGTGCTCATTCTTCCCCTCGCCCTTCCCCTGTCTCCCCACCTCCCTGGTGGTGATGAGAGAGATATTAAACTCTCCCTGTCAGGAAGAGTCACTTAAGACCTGGTGTCCTTTAAACTGCTCCCTAGAAGCAACTAATATTCATTACTCTTTAATGACTCCTTGCTCAACATAATGTGGGTTTTACATTCACATACATCCTCTTATTTAATTATCTCCATAACCATATGAGAGGGGTATAATTATCCCATTTTTATAGATGTGGGAACACAAGATTAGAGAAATGAAATAACCTGGCCAAGACAATACAGCAAGTTCAGGGCAGAGTAGGGATTTGAAAGCAAGTTAGTCTGATTCCTTATTACTTTCTATTATTTCAGCTTATCTTCAAAATTTTTCTTAAATCTTTGGCTTGATTGAAAGAAGAATTGTAGTTGCATTAATGTGACAATAACCACCAGTATGTCATCTCTCAAATTGCTATTAAAATTTAAATCTTTCAACAAACGTGCCTCATATTAATAAAACTTAGGCATTTCTTTGAACTCCAATCATGGAAAACACCTAACCAGTTGATTTTTTCCATTTTCTAAGGATTTCTTTAAAGCATATCCCATATTACCTAGTTCAGACTCATTCTCCTCAGCCTTCAGGTCCATTCTTGGCATGTCCTAAACACTACTGTATACGGTATCAGTGTCCAGAGAAAGAGAACTGATAGGGTTTGTGTGTGTGTATATACAAAGAGAGAGAGAGAGATTTAAGAAGTTGACTTACATGATATGACTGGCAAGTTTAAAATCTGCTGGGTTTATTGGCAGGCTGGAGACCAAGGGAAGATTTGCCTTTGGATTTCAAAAACAGTCTGGAGGTAGAATTCCCTCTTCATTCCAGGCCTTTAATTGATGAGGTTCATCTACATTAGGTAGGATAATCTGCATTACTCAATGTCTACTGATTTAAATGTTAATCCCATCCGAAAAAATACACCTTTGCAGAAACATCTAGAATAGTGTTTGGCCAAATTTCTAGGTACCATGGTCTAGCCAAGACGACACATAAAGTTAACCGTTACAACTACTTACCCCTGAGCTGGGGCTTTTACTTAGATGCACATCTGGGAGTGCAGAGGGAAATGTTGGAATAAACACACCAGAATCTTTACAACTAGAGAGGATGTGTCACATGGAGAAACTTAATTTTTCATAATACCAGTATGCATTGCTCAATTTTTTCAGAGTAAATTGTTATTACTAATTTTCAAATTTTTTATCAAAATAAGCTGTGCGTATAGTTAAGGTAAAATAGTACTGCAAAGGTTGTGAGGAATTGCACAGGCCTCTGTTCTACCACTCCCCATCCTCTGGTCTCTATTCCCTGTAGGTATTCACTTTCAACTCTTTAAGCTATTTTTTTTCCGGTTTGTTTTTTGGGTTTTTTTGTTTGTTTGTTTTGCTTTGTTTTTTGAGACAGAATCTTGCTGTCGCCTGGACTAGAGTGCCCTGGCATCAGCCAACCTCAAAGCAACCTCAAACTCCTGGACTCAAGCAATCCTCCTGCCTCAGTTGCCCGAGTAGCTAAGACTACAGGCAGGCACCACCACGCATGGCTATTTTTTTTCTATTTTTAGTAGAGATGGGGTCTTGCTCTTGCTCAGGCTGGTCTCAAACTCCTGACCTCAAGTGATTCTCCCACCTTGGCCTCCCAGAATGCTAGGATTACAGGTGTGAGCCACCGCGCTCAGCCTCTGGTTTTAAACTCTGTATTTCTTACACATTTATACTGCTATTTCTTGGATTTCCAATTTGAGACATTACCTATTGATGTGACATTCTACCGTGGAAGATGGAGTTTTATACTACCCCCATCCATTATCCTACCCCCACTTTCCCTCTTTCCATTTCCCTCAAGTATTGTCACATTTGGGTCAAGTATATATATATATATGTATACATTCAATGTTACGTTATTGTGCCAGCATAAAAGTCTTCCACAGCAAAGCAATATAGTGTACTATAATTACATTTCCTTTCTCATACAACTTCCCACCATGAAAATTGCCTAATTTTATTTTGTACTTGGTTTTCTATGTTCTTATTGTTGATGTATTTCCCAACTATCTCCTAGATCTCTAAAACTCCTCTCAATTGAGTTGAACACATTGCAAATCTATGTTTCATTCCCTCCAAGTCAGCACTCCTGGACTCTCTGTCTCCAGTTCTAGTATGAATCGCATGCTATTTATTATTTAATAATGTTTTCCTTGTTCATTTTATCTGCTTTAGCTCTCTACGGAACTCTTATTAATGGATGTTAGAACTCCTGAGATGATTCTCTTATTTTTTAAATATTTTCTTTCCTATCTTCATGCCTTTTCTGCTTTTTGCTGTTGTTGTTTTGTTTTGCTTTCTGAGAGACATCCTCAACATTACCTCCCAACTCATTATTGAATCTTTTATTTCTGTTATATTTTTAGTTTTCAAGAGCTCTTTCTTATTCTCTGAATTTTGGTATCTTGCTCTTACTTCATGAATTCAATATCCTCTTTCTTTTAACCCTTCTTCACCTTACTGCATTGCCCTTGATTCTTTCAAAACTTTTATTTTTCTGCTTGTTCGCTCCGGTTTCTCTTTTTCGCATGAGAATCCTTCTTTACATGCCAGACGACTGTTGGCTGTTTATTCATATTTCAGAGTCAGTCACTAAAAAGCTATTTGGAAGTTCTGTGTGTGCATGATTGTGCTTACGGACTGTGTGGGTTTTACTTTAAGATAATAAGGATTTCAGTGGTTAAAAACGCCTAAAGGCCAGTATGTTTACAGCTTTTCTTTTAGGCTTAGTTTAGTAACCAGAGGATTCTTCCAGTTTTCAGCCTGGGAATAGAATCTTGTTTGCCAACATCTGGGAGCAGAGTAGAGAGAGCATGGGGGTGGGGGGACTTGAATATCACTGTTGGTATGTGGATTCTTATTTAACAACCATGTTTTCCTTTCTTGTCTCACCCTTCCTTCAGCTATGTCTGTTGTCCCTGAAGCACCCATAATATGAGAAATAATGGCAGGTTGTACAAGGTGGGGGTGGAAGTCTGGGTGTCTGATTACCAATGGGACAACCTTAACTTTCAATCAGCGTTCCGCTTTCAGGAGCTTGTGCCCGTGCCACACTCCTGCCTTCAGAGGTGCCAGAGGCTTCCAGTTCTGGAGCCTTTCCATAGGCAAAAAGATAGATCAATAAAATAGAATTTACTTCTCCTTTTATGTTTTCCAAATTGTATTTGACAGTTGATGCAAAAATTGTAACATTGCCTGACATGGTTCTAAATGTATGTGAAGGAAATATTTGAGACAATTATATTATAAACAGAGGAAGGTAAAGGAAAGGTAAGTTTTCCATAATTCATTTGAACTGGTAACAGGCCAACACCAGTTGACTGTGATAAGTTCTGTAAATATAATGTAACACCTAAAGCAACCACTAAAATGTAATACAAAGAGATACCCTAAAAAAAATACACTATAGATGAATCAAAATACAATTCTAAAAAATATTCAAGTAATGTTCACAGGAAGGCAGGGAAAGGAAAATAGAGACAGGAAAAACAAACAAAACAAAAAATAAAATGGCAGACTTATACCTTAACATATTAATAATTACACTAAATGTGTATTCTAAGTACACTAATTAAAGGACAAAGATTAACAGAGTGAATTAAAAGCAATACCCAACTATTTACTGCCTACAAGATATTTACTTAAAATGTGTTGAAAGAAAGGAATGGAAATATCTGTCTATTATTCTATCTATATATAGTGCTAACATTAATTAATCTAAGGAAAGTAGAAATGGCTATTCTAATGTTGGATAAATCAACTCAGAGCAAAGAAATTACCAGAGACAGAGAGGGACATTATATAGTGATGAAAGTGTCAATCCACAAAAAAGACGTAATAATCCTTAATGTGTATGTACCAAAAAAAAAAAAAAAAAAAAAGATGCCAAATATATGAAGCAAAAGCTGATAGAACTGAAAGTAGAAATTCACAATTATAGTTGGGGACTTCAATGACCCACCCCCACCTTACCAATTGGTATTGTTAGACAGATCATTAAAGATATAGAAGAACTCAACACCACCACCAACCAACAGGATCTAATCAACCTTCATACAGTGCTTCATCCAACAACAGCAGACTATACATTTTTTTCAAGTGCCCACAGAACATACAAAATATATACCAAGTTAAACCATATTCTGGACCAAAAAAAAAATTTTAACAAATTTTAAAAAATTAAAATCTCACAGCATGTTTTCTCTGACTACAGTCCTATCAAACTATTAACAAATAACAGAAAGATAACAAGAACCATCGACAAATACTCAGAAACTAAAACTATACTTCTGAATAATCTATGGGTCAAAGAGAAAGTCTTAGAAGAAATTTTTTTAAATACATTAAACTGAATAGAAACAAACATACAACATATCAAAACTTTTGGGACACAGCCAAAGCAATGCTGAAAGGAAAATCTATAGCACTAAATATTTATATTAAAATATTTTTAAAAAGAAAATTTCAAATTAATTTCAAATCAATCTAAGCTCCCACCTAAAGAAACTAGAAAAAGAAGAGCAAAACAAACCCAAAGCAAACAGAAGGAAGGAAATAATAAAATTAAGAGCAGAAAACAATAATGTTGAAACAGAAAACAATAGAGAAAATCAATTTAAAAAAAGAGCTGGTTCCATGAAAAGTTTAGTAATGTTTATAAACCTTTAGCAAGACCGACACAGGGAAAAAGAATAGAAGTTGTTCCTATCAGGAATGGAACAAGAGATGTCACTACAGATGCCAAAAGGACAATAAAAGAACACTATTAACAATATCACATACATAAATGTGGTAACTTAGATAAAATGGACAAATTCCTCAAAAAACTCAAACTGTCACAACTCACTCAATATGAGGTAAATAACTTGAATAGCCCTAAGACTATTAGGAAAATTAATTTATAATTAAATACTCCCCAAAAAAGAAATCTTCAGGCCTGGATATTAAAAAAAAAAAATCTACCAAAAATGTAAAAAGAATTAACACCAATTCTACACAATCTCTTCTAGAAAGGAGGAAATGAGGGAATAGTGCCAATTCATTTATATAAAACTAGTAATAACCTGATACCAAAACCAAAAGAGATACAGACCAATATCTCATGAATATAGACTCAAAAGTACTTAGCAAAATATTAACAAATAGAATTCAGCAATATGTAAAAGGAATTCATCATGATCAAATGGAGTTTATTCCAAGTATATAAGGCTGCTTTGATATTTGAAAATCATATAGTCCATTAAAGACGAAAAAAGTCATAAGCTATAGACAAGCTGCAGACCTGGAGAGAGTATTTGCAAACATGTTTGAAAAATCTTATATGGAGAATATATGTAAACTTATATGTAGAAGAACGCTCAAAAGTCAACATTAAAAAAAACCCAATATGAAAATGGATAGACAATATGGAGAAGCATTTCACTGAAGATGTACTGATAGAAAATAAGAACATGAAAAGATGTTTAACATTCTAGTTATTTGGGAAAGGCAAATTAAGACCATAATGAGGTATTACTACACAGCTATTAGAACAGCTATACGTAAAAGGAAAAACTTTCTGGAAAAGGCAAAACTTATTCAACTACTACTATATGACCCAGCAGCTGAACTCCTGAGAATTTATTCATGAGAAATGAAGACTATGTTAGTTCAAATATGTGTTCACAAATGATTATAGCCACTTTATTGGTAATAACTGAAAACTAGAAGCAATCTAGATATCCCACAACAAATGAAAGGTTAGACAAAATGTGGTACATTCATATGATGGAATACCTCATAATAAAAAGGAATGAACTATTGGTACAGGAACAACTGGGATGAGTCTCCAGAGAATTGTGATGAGTGAAAAGAGCCAATCCCAAAGGTTACATACTGCACCATTCCATTTGTATAACATTCTTCAAATGACAAAATTATAAAAATGGAGAACAGACTTGTGATTGCTGAGGGTTAAGGAGGGGGTGGGGAGAGAATTGGGCATGGCTATAAAAGGGCAACTTGAGTGATGCTTGTGATGATGAAAACCTTCTGTATCTGGACTGTATGCCAATACCCTGGTTGTGATATTGCACTATCACTTTGTAAGATGTCATTAGGAGAAACTGGGTAAAGGGTACACAAGATCTCTCTGTATTATTTCTTACAACTGCATGTTAATGTACGATAAAATAAAAAAATTAATTAAAAAGTTTTTCAGTCATATTGAAGATAGTATGTACATTTAATGCAGAAATAAGTTTGTTATGATGTATTCAAGTGTCAATGCTTATGCTAGTGAGCTCTGGTGCAGTTTTGTCCAAAAGCTATGAGGCTGGACCAACCTCATATGGGTTCTTCCCCATGCCTTTGCCCAAAGAGAACCTACTCACTTCTGATTATTGAATATTCTAAATTATTCAGTAATATTTCTCAATATTTCAAATATCAAATGGTCCATGGCATGTGTTAATTAAGGATATCTTTTAACCTCAATGGAATATAGTATTGATTTCATGCAGTTCCCAACAACTATTTTTAGTTTACAGCACTAAGTATTTTATATATTTACTTACTTAAGACCTTTTTATAGAATTTAGCACTTGGAACAGTGGCATAGCTTATATTGACCTTTGAAACATAGTGAATGATATGAATATCAACAAATGAAGAAAATAGGCATGTCAGTGGTAGAAAGTTTTTATCAGCTTGTGAAACAGAAATCAAGTATTACAATACATTTCTCTTTTTTTAGGGAGCCATAGCCACACCACCTAGTCTGTGCCTGTCCCACAGGGGGCTGCCTTCCTTTGATGTTCTCATGTGCCTTCTCCAGCCCCATTGTATCAGTCTCCCCAGGCCTCAGGAGTTGAGTTTCTTTCCTCTCTAAACTTATTTTCCAGCTTCCCCTGAATACTCAGGGTCTTCTCCAAGACTTCTCAGAGATGTTTATTCTGCGAGGCTCCCAAAATAGTAAAAAATAAAGAACTATTAATACTAAATCAAGTACAAAAATAATGGTGTATGTTAAGTGTTTCTGTTTGACAAATGAACATTTTAGCAATAGACCTTATTCTTCTGCCAGCCTATCTGCCTCTCTCTGTGGCTGTGGTGCAGTCTTCTTCGGAAGGTAATGACTAAAGTCTAGTAAGCACAGTCCTTTGCGAAAATTGAGTCAGGGTCCAAATGGTCCTGATCCCGTTTCACCTCCATTAAAGACAGCCCTGTGCGTCCCCTGCTTCTTTTCATCTCTTAATAGTATTTGACTTTTCTACCTTTAGACACCTAGTGCTGTCCCCAAGGTACTTTTCTCATTGCTCTAAGCAGTTCAGCCCAGAGCAGGGCAGGTCTGAGCATCCCGACTCTCCTGGTGAGAATATGCCTCAGCCCAGGTCTGCAGATCTTGTCAAAGTATGAGCATTAAATGGTTTTAGTATTTTATCACTTTAATTGTATGTCTTTTACAAATAATTTCTCCCCTTTGGACGACTGTATTACTTTTTATAGAGGAAAAAGCAAAGCTTCCATTTTTGTCATATTTACAGTAAATTTACATTCATATTCAATGTGACAAGTGTTTCTTCAAATGGAAAATTTCAGGGGTAGTTTTGTTGATTTAAAAAAGCCACAGGTAACCATTTTTTAAAAATCATGTACTATTTTTTAGATTTAAAATTCATCTAGTTTTAAATAGGTAGTACATTCATATGGTTTAAATGACAAAATGTTTCCTTTCCACCTTGGCTTCCAACTCACCCGCTTCCCCTCTGTTGAGGTAATTTTTCCAGCTTCTTGTCTGTCCTTCCAGAGATACTGTGCATGTGTAAAAGAAAATGTTTTTATACAAACGGTAGGATACAAAACATGTTATTCCACATCTTGTTTTTTCCCCCCACTTAGCCAAGTATCTTACAGATTGTTCCATAGCAAGACATAAAGATTTACTTCATAGATGTAATCTACGTATATTACTTTATAGATGTACCATAATTTATATAAACAGCTCTACCGGTCAACACTGAGGCCATTACACATAATGGCATAATCTTGTACTTACATCACTTCACACACAGGCAATTATATCTGTAGTTCTATGGTGTAGGATAAATCCCTAGAAATTCAACCACATTTTTTTAAACAGGCAGTTGTGATACCAACTATAGAATTTTCATGTACTTGATAAATGCACAAAGCAAAATAGTTTCAAATAATGTTTAATTTTAATTGGTAACATTCTATGAATTTTATGAGGAAGTAGATCTTAAGATCTGGAAATTATATGGGTACTTGTCTTTGCTTTTGTTTTTTAGTTTGTTTTTACTTTCTTCTCCTTCTTTTCTTTGTGTTTTCACTCTCTTTTCTTTTCCCCCTGCCTTCCTTCCTTTCTTCCTCCTTCCCTTTCTTCCCTTTTCTTCCCTTCTGTTTTGTTTCTATTAATGGTCAGATTGAGAGCTATGTAACCACTAGGTGGTGGTACAAGAACACAGGGAGAAGTATTTTTGTAAACATACTAGGAATTAGTTTTGATTTCCTGCTCAGTTTTTAAATTGCTATACACTTGGGCCCTTAAACGCCTCCTAAGGGATGCCATTGTGATTGCTGTTTAGTAGTTGAGCCAACATAAAATTGATGTTGAGCTTTACAACAGCTGTTATAGACCACTTCATGTTGATGTTGAGGCTTTTTAAAAATGCTCATTGCTTGAAAATGTTAACTCTTCGGTAGGAATCTGTTAAGTTTTCTGAGTGATTTGAAGGGCTTACTTATATTCCTGAATGATTTACAGATCTTACAATGTTGCGGTTGAGACTCCTTAGAATTTATAATCCTATTTTACTTAGCTGACTGAATTTTCAGTAAAGAAATAACAGTTTCCTAGGTACTTCCTACGGAAATGTCAAAAGGCATCTGCTTACTATGGTTTTACTCTACTGGCTGCACTTCAGTGTTTTGGACAAACTTTCAGCTTTGATCTTCATCTAAATAGCTAAAATATGTTTTTAAGTGTTTTGAAATTTGGTGTAAAAATATTTTTCTGGGTGTGAATTACCTTAATTAACTTTTGGACGTGCACCTTGTTCTCTTTTAATACTCTGAATCTGTGCTTAAAAATTTTGGATTGGCGAATTCTCCTTAAATCACAAAAGAAAGGATCTAGCAAAAATATTGAAGGATCTTTGCTTACGTTAGAACTGGGTGATCACCTCAGCATTTCGACTCTGCTGACATTCTATATAAGGCATTCCGTGCAGGAGTGTGGTTGTAGTTGGCCTGTAAAACATTCTGCCCGGAGTTGGCACACACAGTCTTATCCTATGCAGTGTCCCTGCCGGATTGTAGAAATGGATATACAATGGCTCTTCTGCTTCGGCAGAATGTTCTTGTCAACTGGCAAATCCATATCTTCCTGCAAAGTAACCTTACGACAAAGTACCTACTGACTTGCTTTGATGGGTCAGTCATTTTTGGACAAGTCTTAAGGTATATCACTTCATTTGCATAGTTATTAATAGTGCTATATACCATTTTTACTATTATTCCCTGGGTTAGAAAATAAGGAGTGGTAACATTTTAGCTAAATTGTCTTGCACGATTTAATGATAATAAGGCTTTCTTCCCATTTATCATATGGTCTTAGTAATGAAATTCTATGATTCGGTATCCAATAGTGGTCTGTTATAACATCACACCTGAAACCTTCATTTAAGGCATTTGGTGTTTAACTAAAAGGAAAATGGCTTCTTCGTACCTGTTCACACATTATGAAAAAACAAAAAATAATCACAGACTTCAATTCAGTAGGCGAACGCTAAGTTAAAAGAAGCATCCCTTAGATGATGAAAGTGTTACAACGCTGTCCCAGTAAACAGAATCAACTGCAGCTGATTCCTTGGTTTATTAGGAAAGATAGCCCATTTTTGTGATCTGCAACGTTTAAATCAATTGAACTATAGTGAAATCTCTCCCCTGAAATGGCTATTACACAGCTTGCAACCTTTTGTTCAAGAGATTAAGTTTGCATCTCCTCACATTATCTCCTTGTAATTGGAAAACTTTCATTTTGACAGAGAAAATGTGCCAGTATCCCTGTGAGCCTTGCCACAAGCCAATGCAGAATGCCATCTGGAGGATGCATGCCCAAGTCATGCAACAGCCTCCTGTCGGGTTGTATCTGGAACTTTGCAACAGAACAACTAATAACATCTTAAGCTCCATTTGTCTAGCTCGCTAGTGCTATTGGCAGAGGTCATAACCAGCAGTGGTTTTGTTGATTTGCTGCATCAAATGTAATTAGGTTAAAGCACTCACTGACAGAGCCTCTGATAATGGCATAAAAGCCTCGGGCTTAAATTTACCCATTGAGTCAAATTTAAGTAGATGAACAAAGACATTCTAATTTCATCACTAGAACAATAAAACTTAATAATTTTTAAAGGTGCTTATTTGGGACAATAAGATTTTCCTTTCTTTGGATCTCATAATTTTTTTTTCTTTTAATTTAATTTATTTTATTCTACTTTTTAGTCACTGGCTTCTGATGAAGTGGTTGATGTTTCCTGCTAGGAAAGATGGTTTCGCGTACACAAGCCATACATCGCTTCTGAACCTTACCCTTGAGTACGTTGTGGAAAGTGATGAGACGTTTTTGTTAGGCTACATCCAAATACCTTTGAACTCTACCAGTTGCATACTCATAAGAGTAGAGGTAACATTATTACTGACCTTTTAACCCTTGCTTACTGGAAAACTCCAGTAGTACCAGCAGACTTTTTATAAATGAGTCAGTTTCAGGGTATGAGTAAGATGGAGAAACCATTACTTGGGGTTAATTTTAGGGCAAGGCTAGGCCCAGAACACAAGACAGATTTTAGCTATAATTAAGAGCCATAGAAAACTATGAAAAACATTTCTGCCTTATGCAGAGAAGAAAAAAATCAGCAGAAAGAAGGTTTAACAGTTTCCTGCATAAATATTGTAAAACAAGTCAGCAGGGGTCTGTGCCAGAGTGAGAGAGAGCTTGGAGGTGGTCTCAGCAGGAAGGTTGCACTTCTCTGGGATGGCTGTACTGATTATCTGGATGAGGCTTTTTTAGGAACTAACAGAGGAGTTAAGTATGATGTAATATGCAAAATAACAAAGACATGTGAAATGCATTTTTTATTGGTTTCTAAATTTCCTCTCATGTTCACTGGTTTTCAAATATATCCCCAATCCTAGAACTTGCTAAGAAACCTGAAATTTCCAGGGAACAGCAGTGATTTCTGGGGGCTTTGTACCTCACTGTGGAAGTTATGTTAGTTTGAGTGTTCCAGGTATGCCGCTTTTGATAAAAGCAATAGGCATATGTGAGAACGAGGTTAAGTAAGTGTTTATTTGAGGATTTAATATTGTACACACTCTAGGAGTAAAGCAATTATCGTGCTGTTAATTTCATATTCATGTATGGCTTATTTATTTGTTGTTTACCTCTCTGCATAATGAAAATGCCATGGAAATCTGCTTCTTCTAGCACTCTAATTTTAAATGAAGCTAAATGTTATGTATAATTTTAAGATACTAATTTGATTCTATTTTAAATACTCTATGCATGAGAAGCTCCTACATTATTGCAGAATCCATCTTTAAACAGAATCAAAGCATAATTGTCTAAGTAATTATGGAATAGGTAGTTAATAGACTAAAACATGAATCAGAAGCATCATAGGTGTATTTTGAACCATGTAGTTCTCTAAGCCCATGTGTATATGCATATATTCCCTATCTTTCTAAGAATGAACACCTCAATTACTTTTCTGACAAATATATTACAGTCATGAGATAATAGCTCATTGCCCCTACTGACAAATTATTTGCATCTGGCTTACTTGTAATCTGGTGGCAGAGTCAATGTTTGGTTATGTGATTCTGAGAGCTTCAGGGGCATCCCAGTTTTAATCTATCTGTATGATGTGATATTCTTTTTTTTTCTTTTTTTTTGAGACAGAGTCTCACTCTGCTGCCCAGGCTAGAGTGCCATGGCATCATCCTAGCTCACAGCAACCTCAAACTCGTGGGCTCAAGCAATGCTTCTGCCTCAGCCTCCTGAGTAGCTGGGACTACAGGCATGCGCCACCGTGCCCGGCTAATTTTTTCTATATATTTTTAGTTGTCCAATTAATTTCTTTGTATTTTTTAGTAGAGACGGGGTCTCACTCTTGCTCAGGCTGGTTTCAAACTCCTGAACTCAAACGATCCGCCAGCCTCGGCCTCCCAGAGTGCTAGGATTACAGGCGTGAGCCACCGCGCCCAGCCGATGTGATATTCTTAAAGAACCAATGATTGGCAGAATTCTAGGCTAGTTCATCTTCTGGGCATAAAGAAAAATAGAAAGAAAAGAAAAATAAAGAAATCCATATCCAATGTATGTGGATATGGAGCTACATGCCTCAAATTCTACTCCCTGGCCCATCCTTGCTCTTCTCTGCTTAATACCAGAAACCAGAGTTGTATGTCTTCTAATATTTATTCAACAAGTATCACTGTGTGCCTACCATGCACATGGATAAAGTCCCTATTCCTGGGTGGCTACAGCCTGATTGAGAAGAGAACACATAGATGTGAAATATTGAATAAATAATACTGCAAGTCAGTAGAAATTTAAATATTCCAAAGGCAGAAATTGTTGGGGAAATTCACTTCTGAAAACTCTTAACATAGTCTGCAAAGCTTGGTATGTGCCAGTTGTTCAATTTCCATTGTTATTTACAAAACTGAAGCTTTGAATTAAGAAAAAAAATGTACCATCTGCCTACCCGTGTAATAATGCTTGGTTTTATTCCCAAGCATATCAACCACTGGCTTGGCATTTTAACTAACTGAAGCACTTTTCTCATTAGAGTGTGTCTGTGTCTACAAAATGCCTTTTTTCCTGGTTGCTCATTTTAATATTTCTGCCCTCTAGCTCTGCCCATGCTGGACTTGAGGCTTTCTCTCTGTTTGTATGGCCAGCTTGTTAAATGACTCTTACCTTCCAAGTGCCTCACGTGCAGGCCACACCCGATGGCCCTCCTTTTCCGGTTACTTACTTACTCAGTCAATCCAGTAAGACTTTTTATCAATTGACTGTTTAGAAAATATTTATATTGAGTCCCTATTTTCTGTGGACATAAAGGCCATCTACAGCTCTTTGAAAATACAAAGAAGTATAGGGTATGATACCTACCCTCAACTAAATTGCAATCAAAGAAAAAAGTACATACAAAAATATTCTATTTTAAGTAGAGTTTTCTAAGGACCAGGGTGAATGTCATTTATTCAACAAACATTTATTGAGCATTGTGATATGTCAAACACTCAGCGATTCACTGGATATATAAAGAGGAATAAATCATGCATTTTGCCTGCCCTAGATGAATTTAGAGGACATAGATACCATGGTAGGCCAAAAACTTGTTATTCAAAGTGTATCTGAGGACCAGCAGCATTGGCATCACCTTATAGCTTGTTAGAAATGCATAATTTTAGGCTCCATGAAGATGGACTGAATCAGAATCTGCATTTTATCAAAGTACCCAAGCGATTTGGAATAAAGTTTGAAAAGCACTGAACTAGAATGAATATGGAATTCTTCATGGAGGAGCTGAAATAAGTGGAAATCATCAAGTTTTATTAAAAGAGGAAGGAAGGTAAAAAGTTATTGGGTAAAATATGAAATCTAAACTTCTGAGATGAAGTTTTGGAAGCTAGTTGGGAGTGATCCTTCCAAAAATGATGGGGAATGACCCAGTAGTTGGTTGATGATCCACGGGGAGGAGTAGTGGTTGATAAAGTATGATGATATGAAATTCAAAGCTGGGAGGAAGGTGAGTGGTCTAGATTCTAGACTCTAGAAGTGGCAATGAAGTGCTAATGGTGGTACCATGTCTGAAGGCAGGACTTCCTTATCCAGAGCACATGGAGATAAACACTAACGTTCTCACAGGTGATCTTGAAATTAATTCTTAATTATTATATTTTTGAATCTTAAAATTGTAGTGACAGTCAACACATAGGTACAAATGCATAATATAATGTTTTTATAAATACCATTTTTTTCAAAACACATTTAATCATTGGACCTTACATGTGAGAAAAAAGGAGTTATAGGGTAATCCACATCAACAGACTTGCCTCAAAAGGTATGGAGAATATTGTGTAGGGGAAAAGAGCTGTTTACATCTTTATAAGGACATAACTCTATGTAGATAATCAAGAGAGATCCCACATAAGATTGTGAGAAAATGAAGGTTATCTGTGGGATCTTTACCGACTTCATTACTTTTCTGGTATCCTGCTCTCAGTTTGTGCAGTCTAACACGCAAGGAAATGAAGATATCATGGTGGCAGAAGTCAATAAGGGTTATACTGAGGGACCAGTGACCTTCTCAAATAGTGACCTTTTTGAAGCACACTATGTTGAGTGGTTTCTGTCCTTTTGTGAGGTCAGTCCTCTCCACAGAGATACTTCCACTCACAGTTTTGAAAGAACTTGAAGGGCCAATTCTGTGTAACCCAATCTGCTTTAAGATAATTATAGAAAATTTACGTTTGCTTATTAAGCCCTTAAGACTGCCTTAGCAAATGATTTCACTTCTGAAATGCTTTAAAAATGACTTCCATACCTCATGTTTTTTTGACATCTGTTAGTGTGGCATTCAGTGTGCTTTAAACACATGACTTATCTGCACACAAACCTGAGCTGACAGGGAGAAGCCCGAAGCTCTCCAGTCAATGACAGACTTAATCAGTAAGACACAGAGCCTAGAGCAGTGTCTTAGATTAAAGGCTACCTTACAAAGCTCAGAGACCGTTAGGAAATTTTCAATGCCAATGTTACGAATGTATCAGCACAATGATGAGAAGTTATTCTTTTCTCTGAATAGAGTGTCTTGAAATAACTTGATGGGCAAATCCAGGATTTTACATTCTTAGTCAATAATACTTCCTAAGTATAGAAAGCTAGAGAAGTAAATGGGATTTGAGAGAAGAGTTTGCTAGCTAAGTGTGGATCATAGGCAAAAATTTTATAGCAGACTTAGCAGGTTAATGGACCTAGTAAGTTTGAATAGCATTTTCAAAGCTAAATTATTTTATCGTAATTTAGAAAAACCATGTTTCAGGGTGAACCTTTTCTACATAGCCACAGAAATGTCCTCTCATGAACTGGATTAGTAGCTGTATTGAACATTAGTATATGTACAGTGCTTGTGGGATAATACTTTTCATTACTTTGAGTTCTACAGGTAAAGGTGTTACATTACAAAAATGACAGGTGAATATTTCACTGATGGCAAATCTTCACCATTTAATGAAAGATTTGATATTTTACTTATGGAGGTCATTTGGAGCCATATACTGTGTGATAAATTAGTCAAGTGATCGATTTCTGGTAATTCTGTTTTAGGTCAAAAGAAAGATGGAAGGAAGGATAGACAGAAGGAAAGAAAAAGAGAAAGGAAGAAAGACCCTGTTCCTATGAATTTTACTCATTTGTATTAAAAATTCTCTCTTTAGTTCCAAATGGCAGCAACATTGGCTTTAGGATTTCTTGCAGAAAGGCTGGGATGGCAGCAAACGTGAATATTCAGTGTTTGTCCCAAACAGGTTTCATTGTTCTGCAGTCAGTTTCACGCTTATGAGTTACTTAACTTTAACAGTCACTTTCAATCATTATATCTATAGTGAAAGCCATGCTATATATGTAAGTATACTATTTCTATCATTATGGGTAATGGAAGCTCTGAGTTTACTTTTTTAATGTATGAAAATGAGAATTTATATAATAACAAATCATATAATTGGAATGTATAGGTCAGATAAGAATATTTTCCTTTATTCCTCAAAGGATAGCTGCATTTTATGAGATAATTTGTTCATTAGCATCAACAAATGTCATTTCTGAAAATATGATAGAGTCAAAAATTATTTTTCTAACCTTTAAGTTAAGGTCATATTTTTTCCTAAATATATTGGACATCCTTTGACTTAAGCAGTATTAGCACTATATTTTGTATCTTTGCCAGTATTTTATTTTCATTCAACCTTCTTTCCCACCACACTAAAGTACCACCGGTGAGAAGGACTCAAAGTAGGTTTCCCAGTTAAAGGAAAAAAAACAAACAAAAAACTGGGAACTGATAGAATGGCTGCTTAGTGACTTGCTACTGGAGTTCAGCCCATGGAAGAGAAGAATGTGGTAGCAAAAGTGGCACCACATAAATGATTATCAGTGGAAAAAATGTCACGCATCATGTGGCCTCTGTTAATTTAATGTGATGCACTTGAGTGTAAAAATAATGGACTCTGTCAGCCTTATTAATTATCTATGCTTGTTCTAGAAGTCAGGATCATGAAATGCCTCCAAACCACCTGATTTAATGGGCTATTTTAGACCCTTCCATACAGGTCTCTGAGTGAACAGTTGGTGACACCAATGGCAAACTCATCTGTAGGTAGGGATGTTGTACTGAGTTGGAGTCGCATAATAGCAGCATTGGCTGCAAGAGGATGGAATAATTGATCTTTCGGTAGTGGATTTCTTTAGGCTGGTAGGACAAATTTCCTAGTTAATGAAACTATTGTGATGCCCGGGGCACTTCCTTATCTCATCTTGCCTCTGTTCATTATAGTTTAAATATACTGCATTTAGGTAAATGGTAGAAGCAAATTGGTCTGTTATAACTACTCACATGTACTTCTTTGGTGTAGTCTTTAATATCGCCCTTAGCAAGCAAGAAGACAAGCTAGACAGTGCTAATACTGGAAACTATAATATTAATGCCTGAGAATTTACCAATGGAGTGTTTTGAGAGGGAGATATTTCTGAATGAGACACTGTGCAGAAAGACCTGGCTGCCGAGGGACATTTCTTCTTTCATTCTTTTAGCAAACCAGTGCATTTGTGCGTGTGCGTGTGTGTGTGCGCGCGCGCGCGCAGTCTTATTTACATTTAGACTATGAACTTTGTAAGGTTCAAAGAACATGTCTCTTTCTTCATAACTTCCCTGGATCTTGGCACTATGTTAAGTACCCTATGACTCTGTAATACATGTTTATGGAGGGTAGGTGTTATAGTGAAAACACATGATTGGGATGAGAAGCCTGGGTTTCAGTTCTCTTTGATGCTTACTAGCTGTGTGGTCCTTTTTGGCTCTGAAAAGATTTGACTCTCTGCTTTTGTGGGCCTTCGAGTATTTCTTAAGTACATGATACTACGCTTTTTGAACCAGGAAAAGAATCACCTTCAGCTGTCTAAAAATGGTTCTTCTTCCTCAGGTATTCTTACATTACCTTTTTCACTTCCTTTATAGCTCTTGTCACAGCCTCTAATTATCTTGTTTATTTGTTTATTTTCCTGTTTAGAGTTCGCTTCTCTATGACAACAGAGACCTGTCTTGACCACAGATAGGTGGCCAGTGCCTACACCAGTGAGTGCCTGGCATGTAACAGGGGGTCCAATAAATATTTGTTGAATGAATGAATGAAGGAATTCAACTGTGTCTCCAGAGTGCAACATCTTTATTCTTTAAAATAACTTCACTAAGAATTTAGTAGGATGGAGTAGTGGTTGAATCTACCATTACGTACAAGAATTAACAGAGAAAATGATTAAATGTTTTGCTTCCTACATATGAGAACCATCTATATTTTATTTATTTATGGCCTTTTTACTTTTGCTAATCAAGAATGGGATTTTCATGAGTAAGTTGTTTACGTGTTTGGCTTCTTTAACACTAAATTTGATTAGTCGTTTTGTTCCTAAAATTTTTGATTAGCTGTCATACTTGAGTACGTTGTAATGTCTAGGTAAGTTTTTATATCATGTAAATAAATTTGCCTGTTATTGGCTTGTATTTTCATATGAGAGAAGAATGTTTATCACCATTAAACTTGAATTGTAAATTTTAGAATTCATTGTGAAAAGTAATATATCTTGAAATTTCCTACTGAGATATTAGAATATATCTATTCTTTCACACCTCACATATATGGTATCCCATAACATGAAAATGTTTGAAAATCTTGTCATTTATCCTTCACGAGCTGACTGAATTACTTCTTGCTTCAATATACATTCAAGTTAAGGTCAGCCTGAGTGCTACATCTCAGCTTTAAATCGGTTGGAGAGCTAGACCTTTGTCTGTAAGACATTACACAGTGGGCATTACCAGCAAACTTTGTCTCCCAGTGAAGTAAACCCTTTCGAATTAGAAAAAAATTCAAATTGATTTGGTATATAGAATCACGAAAGCCAGTGACAATAGAGCCTCTTATTCCCTCTTATGGGACTCTCTAATAACATTCTCTTGAAAAATTAAAGGGAGCATTATCTTTCATTGTCCTCATTGTTTATATACAACATGAAATAGTTTTTCTACCAATGTTAATTTTGTCAATGAACTAACAATTTTTCTTCATTGAAAAGCTGTCAAGTTACATATCTATGACAGTTTGTTGGAGGCAAATCTTTGCAGCCTTCTATTACGATTTGTCCTTCAGTGGATCTGGGAACCATTGCTGACAGTAGAGCTAAACCCACATGTGTTTCATAATCACACTTTAGATTACAAATTAGCCAGGAGGTAAAAGCAAACCCAATGAGACACTAAGGAGCACAGGTTTTGGTGACAAGGTAGGGAAAAACAGAACAGAAAATAATTTGCTTTTGTTTGCCTGTAAGACATTTGTTGTGCCTTGGCCGCTGTGGGCGAAAGCACTCTTCAGTATGTCCTTGTCACATAGAAGGAATGAACACAAGACTTTCATCATGAACTTCTCCCACTAGCATACATGCATCTATACATATTTCTGTGATACTTTTATTCTGACAATTTTTGAAATATAACACATTGCATATTAATGGAGTAAAACTGGTTCAAATTGTCTTCTAAAAAGGTACAAATTGTGGTTTCAAAGTGACCCGATAGAGGTGCAAATGAATGTTAGCACAACATTTCTAAAATGGAGTTATTTAAAATATATGCATACAGATATGAATTCAGAATTGGTCTACTTCATTTTTTGGTTGGGGTTTACTGCCTTAAAATGGGAAATAAATGTGTGAATCCTATCAAGGGTGTGAAATTCTCCATTTGTACAGACTGGAAACTTGGTAATAATTATGAATATAGCAATAGTAGAAATTATACAAAAGTTCAGCAACATTTTAATTTTAAATGCAAGTATTTCAAGAGTTTAGAATCTGCTTGGAGAGATTTTCTTGTAGTCTTCGATATTGAAAAGTTAGGGATTTCTGAACAGCCTATAAAAGCCAATTTTCCTGTAATTTTTAAAACAGAAAATTGCATTAACTAATCTTTTCTATTTCTAAAGCTGCTTATTCAAAGCGTGTCTGAATCTGATAAACCCATGAGCCCCAACTTAACCCAACCTAAGCGAAACTTAACCTTTTCTCTCTTATCACATCAGTGGACAATGGGCCTCAGCTGCGGAAAGCATTAGAGAAGCTTGCCCAGTCTCTAGGCCAGCTGGCAGGCCAGTTCCCCTGCTTCTCAGCCAAAGAGACACTTGGCACTGAGTTACCCTAGAGCAGAGGTTTAACATGGTTTGAATGAAGGCTGGACTTTGAAGTGTCTATCTCTTTAGGTTGATGTCACTGGAAGTCCAAGACCCCTCTTTCATTAACTGGCCTCTCGCATAGATGGTAATGATGACAGAAAACAGCCAACCACTAAAACAGTTGGTTCTTTTTTATTATTTGGAATTTTGTCTATTTGCGTGAGAGCCTGGCAGCATATGGCCTGATGAATTTAAAAAAAACAAAACCCTGCGAACTCTCCCCTACTGGCCAGAGCCTCCAGCTCATGGCATTAGCAGGGGCTGGTGCTGCTCCACCTGCCACTTGTCTGCAGGGCGTGGGCATAAACTGATGACCTACTAGGTTTCCACAGCCAAACAGTGCTCAGCTAATGCCATGATTTAATTCCTAACTGTACTGTCAGGAATGGCTAGAAGTGGCAACACCCACTGTTTCAATAGCAAATCTGATTGGCAAACTCTCTGCTTTCTGCCCTACCTAATATTCTACGCTCATTATACTCTATCAGGCCAGCAGGAATATCCAGGGAGCAGAAGTGCTTCAAATCCAATGCACACAGGTCAGTTTTGAGTACAAATACATAGGGATGTAAACTCACATTATCATCCTACAATGAAAGGGAGTAGCAGCAAACCTAGGAAGAAACAAATATTTTTGCAATGAATCTATTTACTTAATTATACATTTGATCTTTTCAAAGTCAAATATTTACGTGGTTCTTAGATTTTTATATTTCTTTCTTTTCTTTTCTTTTCTTTTTTTTTTTTTTTTTTTTTTTTTTTTTTTTTTTTTTGAGACGGAACCTTGCTCTGTCACTTGGGCTAGAGTGCAGTAGGGTCATCATAGCTCACTGCAACTTCAAACTCCTGGGCTCCAGCGATCCTCCTGCCTCAGCTTCCCAAGTAGCTGGGACTACAGGGGTGTGCCACCACACTTGACTGACTTTTCTATTTTTTGTAGAAATGGGGTCTCACTCTTGCTCAGGCTGGTCTCAAACTCCTGGCCTCAAGTGATCCTCCCACCTTGGCCTCATAGAGTGTTGGGATTACAGGCATGAGCCACGGCGCCCAGCCAGATTTTTGTGTTTCTGAATTAGCCATTTTTTTAAATCATAAACTTGGGAAAGGGAATTTATTTTATGATTTCTTTTGAGAACTAAACTTTCCTTTTTACTGAAAGAAAGAAATTATAATTATTTGGGTTAATACTTTATGGTTAAACCAAGTAACACTTTTTCTCCCTTTAATTTTGTGTGTATTTAACTTAAGATTATACAAGTCAACAAAACGTACAAACATACAAACATAAGCAATGTAGAGACTTTCCTTAATTAAATGAATTGGTATAAAAGCAAAAAATAAGTCATCTTGAAATTCAAATTTAATCTGCTAACTTATTTTGATGGAGTTTAGAAATGGTTTATTTTTCCTGCATTTTAAGATTGCTAAATGCATTTATACTAAAGATATGTAGTCAGCATTGCCAGTGATCTAAGAAAGGAGGGAATAATTTGGGAGTAACAGCTTCTATGACCTTATCAAGTGAGAATTTTCTTAATAAGCCACAGCAGATAAATCTTGCATTGTGAGATTGGACACAGGTAAGACTCAAATCCTTACTAAATGCTAGATATTATTATTACCTCACTAGATCCTAAAAACAGAACGAAACATAACAAAACTCTATGAGGTAGGTACAGGAGATAGTAAAAATATTTAACAACCAGTGGGTTAAGGTCTCTGACCAATCAGAATGGCAGCACTGGAGTAGAATCCCAGAAGCCTTCTATTTGGTGAGGTATTGACCCTTTGGTTCCTGAACTTGGGGAGGTCCAGAGGATTCTGGTGTCGAATGGGACGTGGGGACTTTGGGCAGCAGATATCTACCCATGTATAGAAGTGCTTTACTGTTTATCAACAGGCATGGCGGTACCTCTAGTGTGCTGACTGAGCATTAGTCCCAGGGGCAGGCATTATTTTGCAGATGAAGACGTAGTGGCTTAGAGAAGTTGATTAACTTGTTCAAGAATCACATAGTTGACAGAAGGCAGAGCCAGGATTTGAATCCATATCTGTCTCTGTCCAAAGACTGAACTCTTTCTTCTATAGCATGCCACTAGTATGACGCTTCCTCGATATTTTGCTCTAAAAAGATGAGTCTAATCTTTTTGCCTAGATCCCCTCTGAGTAATGCGTATAAAAACAACAGATATACCCTAGCAAGTCATAAAGGTTAAATGAGAGCAGAGAAAATCTTTCCATTTGAAACTCAACTGACTGTTTGAGATTAGAATGATACACGTTCCTTCATGTAGTAAGTTTGTTAAAATAAAACCTTTATTGTTGTACTTTTACATAGAGAGGTGTGTGTAGGATATACACAAGTTATCATTTTAGGTAAGATACAATTGTATGTAAGAGCAAGATATTAAACTATTAAAAAAAACTTCAGCAGTATTTGCTTTTAGCTGAAGTAATTTAGCTTAAATGGAACTGAACTAAGTGAATGAGTTTTGCTTCAATTCAAAATGAATATGATTCACTGCTGCATTTGGTTGTTAAAAATGAATATAAGTAACTAAACCTTAAATTATAAAGAACACTTTAAGGTGTTTAAAATTTTCGTGTATAGAAGTAAAATTCGTGCTTAGTAATAACATGTATTAAGTGCTATGTGGTAGTTGATTTCTTCTTGAGGAAATAAAAGAGATTTTTGGAAAGAAATTGCAAACTGATGCTAATCAAGCTCTGTTCCTTCTTACGGGACCGATCAAGGTGAGACTATAGATACACTCAAATGTATAACCACATTCTATTTAGAAAAATAAGTTCAAGAACATTGATTTCACTAGATAAGATGGAGCTGCAACCAGTCCCAAGTGTATACACAGATTTTGTTCCAAATGTTTATTTGTAGTTCAGTATTCTAGAATTTTATATACAAATTTTCCCATAGAAAACTGAAATGGCAGTAGATAGCTCCTCGGTCTGACTAGCAAAAGTGGTGAGCTGAGTAGAGACACAAGTGAGTCTCATGAGGTGTTTCTGCATTTTGAAATGGTATCTGGGTCTGGCCCTGAGATTGTGGGTCTTAGACCCCCTTCTGGTAAACACACTCGTTTGCTGATTAATTACTCTCTTCTCTCCCTCATACTTCCCTCACTGTCATAACCACTCCACCCTCTAACCACATGCACCCAAACAGCAGGAGATAGAGAGGAGATGGTGTTCTGCTGCTTTTATTGTGGTTGTCCATGGACCTCTTGCTTTTCCTCTTTTGACTTGAGCATTTTGAATTGCCACTGATAGCAGCAACTGCAACTGTGCCCCTTTGGTTTGCGTGTCCAAGTCTAATAGTCTGATAGCTATATCCTCCGAATCTGCTCAGAGACACCTAGAGAAAGCATTTCCAGATATCTCCAGATATGTGTCAGATAGGGGAAAGTTTAATTAGGAGTTAAGGCCAAAAAGAGACCTAATGAGTGCAACTCTAAAGATTCCAAGGGAAGAAGACTCTGATTACCAAAGGATCAGTAACAGTTAACAAACTGGAGAGCTGGGTCAGTGCCCAAGGCATTTCGTTTTTGGCCAAAAGCTGTCTCAGTGTAGTATTTCCATAAACCTATTTATTTATTTATTTTTATTGTTATTATAGGGGTACAGATGTTTAGGTTACGTATGTTGCCCTTGCCCCCCTTTCCCCTCAAGTCCCAGTTTCAAGCGTGTCCATCTCTCAGATGGTGCGCATTGCACTCTTTGTGTATGCATATACCTGTCCCCTCCTCCCCCTCCCCCCTGCCCGATATCCAATAAATATTATTCTTATATGTACACTTATGTGTTGATCAGTTAATACCAATTTCATGGTGAGTACATGTGGTGCTTGTTTTTCCATTCTTGGGATACTTCACTTAGTAGAATGCGTTCCAGCTCTATCCAGGAGTATACAAGAGGTGCTATATCACCATTGTTTCTTAAAGCTGAATAGTACTCCATGGTATAAAAATATGGAACGCTTCACGAATTTGTGTGTCATCCTCGCTCAGGGGCCATGCTAATCTTCTCTGTATCGTTCCAATTTTAGTATATGTGCTGCCGAAGCGAGCACCATAAACCTATTTATTGAGAACCTACTCTGTGCTGGACACTATTATAGATGCTATAATTTTCTATTGGATGGAAGCCATTCTGATACATAAAAATAAAGTGAATATAGTTTCCTCAAAAGGGATTAGTATTTTATAATCTAGTTCTGCTTCATGGTGTTAGCACTTAGTTTGAACATTCACCATTGTGAACATCTGTAATCTCCATGCATTTTTCAGACACGAGCCAAGGCATTGAAAGCACCTTAATACTTTTCATTAACAGTCTTCTTTAAAGTGTTTAATCTTTAACCAAAATATTTCTTAAGAAGTATTACATGCATATATAATACTTGGCATTTATTTTTGTTCTGCACAAGAAATGCCTTGTGATACTAAAAATCATTTTGTTAATATCTCAGTATAACCCCTTGCCAGGGTCCTCTACACTTTACCAGTATAGCACTAGCTATAGTTACCAAAACATATGTATTATTTTGTGCCTCTGGATCTTTACATAGACCCTCAGCTGGAAATGCGTTTCCTTACATGGAAAATGCCCATGCAAAACTCTTTACCGCAGTACAAGAATCATCTCTTTTAATCAATTCTTTTACCCCAGTTAGAATGCCCATTTCCCCATTTAGGGCCCAGTGTATTCTGTATAAATTCCTATTGTTGTAATTCTCACATGGTATTCACAATTATTTGTTCAGTTCTCTTTACCCAGTTATAATAGATTTAATAAACTTATTGAGGACAGGAATTGTGTCTTATTTGTGGTTATACCCTCATGAAAAAGAGAAGCTCAATATATGTTCGATAAGTTCGTCAAATGAATAAATGTATGAGTGAATGAATCAAAGAACAAACAAACAAATGGCATATGCGTACATGCCTTTCATCTCCTAGGAACACATTGTCCTAGTAAAGTAAGAAATGCAAAGAAATATAAGATGGGATTCTTTCCAGAAGGTACTTCTAAGATGTAACAGCAATGCATTATATGGGATGTATATAATGGTTTCTGGATAATATATTTTAAAGAAAGAAGGCTTTTCTTTTTCAAAAGTGTAGTTTGTTATAAAAGTCTTTGTAAGTTGAAAAAAATATTTTTTTAAAAAGCAGCACTCTATGCTTAAATAAAATTCAGCAGCCAAAATGCTTTACTACTCCATGTGTAGGTGTAGTGAAAACAATTAGCTGTCTGGTTACACTAGAGTCGACTTCTCACTTTTAATATTCAGAGGTTGACCTGAACTTAGCTGTGTTAAGTTTCTGGCTCCACAGGAAACCACCTCCCTAACTGCTGCTTGCTGCTTTCTCTTTAGCCAACACCCAAAGCCACTGTCGGATGTCATGGGGATGAGACTTCACAAGGTAAGTGCAAAGAAAACAGGAACAAATGCCTTTTTAAACAGAATTTGGTGCAGACATTGGCCCCAGAATGATAGGGAGCACCGCCTTGCAGGGATCCCCATTTGGGGTGCAGAAGGGACATACAGCCCTGGTTTATATGGAATCATATATGGTGTGGGGGAAATATTAATATAAGACAGATCCCAGGTTCCCAAATGGCCTATTTGAGGCGGAAGCAGGTTATGTTGTCTAGACAAGAGGAAATGCTTCACTTTTTGAGGGAAGGTTGTCAAAATTTTAAAAGCCAAATGATGGCTAGAGAGTATAACTAAAATTGTATCGACCGCCTTGTTTTTAGAAGACTTTTTGTTTCATTCTAAATGTCTGTCTTTAAGCCCAAGACGCAAATTAAAAATTGATTAATTTAGCGATTTCGAAGAGATACAGGCCTTCTTACACAGCAGGCATCCTCTGGCATTTTTTTCCCATCAGGATTTTTAAACTTGGGAATCAGTATCATGTCTAAGATTTTTCAATAGTCTCATCTGGCTACATGGTTATTTTAAATGAGTGTTTCATAATCACCTAAAAATGCTACAAGTTTAATGTAAAATAGTTTTTTCCTACATTGTAAATATTAGATTATTAAGAGTTCCTTATACCTTTTTCATGAAAAGGCAACATCAACTTTAATAGATATTTGTGGTTCTAGATCTTCAAAGATTTGCCCTTCCCATTGACCTTCAGGCCTTCTGTGCTTCGTCGAGCCTGTTCCCACTGCCCCACAACTTTCTCCCTCACAGACTGTAAGGTGTCAACAGAAGATGAAACCAGAAATTCTGAGAAAAGATTGGACAATAAGGATTAAAACAAGCTCCTTTTGCTTTGAATTCCACCCATGTTATACATATTTACTAATATAAGTCACTTTATTATAGTCAAAAGTCAGCATTTTGACATATTTAAATGAGTACGTCCTTCCAACCTAGAAAATTCTATCTCTTGCTAATGTTGGGCCTTTTAGCAACTTATTCTGTCCTATACTTTTGTGTTGACACTGCCAATTTAAATTTCCCAGTTCTAGCCCTGAGAGCTATTATTCCAGAGGCCATTGGACCTGAAATTATACCAGTATTTCATACTTTCTCAGCCCAAATTTTTTTGTTTTGTTTTGTTTTGTTTTTTACTGTGAAATTGTCCTGTTTCCCATTGATGGGTGCAATATCCATATCTTTCTGGGTTTGGTAGACTTGACAGACTTAACAAGAATGTTTGCATTTGTATAGCTTTTATATACAAATATTTTATTCTCCTAATACCTTTTCAAGCTATGGGTAAATTTTAAAAAGAGCAAACTCAAATGGCTGACGAACAGCCGCATAGACTCTGGAGCCCAACTGCCCAGGTTTATAGACTGCTTATAGAAATGTGAATTCTGAGAGCCTTTTTGGAGACTAATCTAGCAATATCTGTGGATGTTTATTGTGGCATTTTCTAAAGTTTCTTCTACAACCTGCCAAACCCTGCGTCATTCTGGCCCCTCAAGTTACCTGTGTGAGCCCTCTGCCTGCCTGCTTCCCATCATGCATCAGCCACAATGGCGCCCTGTTTCTTCTCATCCTCTCGGCTGTTCTCCCTCAGAACTCTGGTGCTTGCTGTGCCTTCTGACTGGATTGTCTTCTCTTAATGCTTCTCGTGGCTTACGCACTCAAGTCATTCGGGTTTCCAATCAAACATCTCCTAGGAGAGGTCTTCCCTAACCACTGCATCTAAAGTCATAAGCAATTTCTGTAACTTTCTATCCCCTTATTTAGCTTCATACAAATATAACATTATGTTACATATTAAATTCTTGCCTGTCCCCTCCACTAGAATGGATGCTCTATGAGAATGGGGTCTTTGTTTTGTTTACTACTCTATTTCTAGAGTTAAACAGGCACATAGAGGGTATTAAATGAAAACCTTTTGCATGAATGGTTTGTGGAGCAAATGAACAGAAGAATAAGCAAAGAGGGTACCCTTTGGTAAGAGAATGATTGGATGAATTGTGGTATGTCAATAACATGAGTGTTATTCATGTAGTCACTGAGAAGAATGGAATTAGAGCTATATAATTGAGGGATTCCTAAAACGCATTAAGGAAGAAGTGCAGATGCAGAAAAAAATGTATATAATAGGACCCTGAGCAACGATCTATTTATCAATCACCTGTCTGCCTACACATAATTCCATCAGAGTGGAGACAGAAGGATATTCACCCCATTGTAAGCATTGGCTCTCCATGGAAATTGTGCTGAGTTGAGCAGGGTATGGAAAAGGGTACCAGAGGACTAAAAGTTGGCTGAAAGGGATATAAAATGATTGACAATGTGAGATACAGCATCATTTGCTTCTTCTAGATACACTTCACAGCAACTTCACTCAATTCTTTCTCCACTCTCCACCCCCGCCGTGACTTAGTGTCAAACTCGGACTTTTGGTTGCTGATTTGGCACCATGAATTACCTTCATTTGGAATTCCATGTTAACGCTTTGGCATGCTGAAGCACAGGTTCCAGGCATCGTACCCATCTCACCTTTGCCTACTAGTTGGAATCTCTTTGCATTCCCTGAAAAAGACATTTGTCTTTTACTGACGTACTTTATTTTTGACATACTCACACAACGAGTCTTTGATACTCTTATGGCTGTTGATTATCACTATTGGGGGGTTCTGACGAAACATTATGAAATCAATTCTAGACAAATTTGTGTTTTTGTGGTTCATTAGGGCCCATAAAACTCCTGAGCCAGGGAAGCGTGCCTGGGAGGATGGCAATGCTAATTCAATAGTAACATGCCCCCTGTACATAAAGGGAACTCTATGGAGCCTTTTGATAGAAATTTAGAGAAACACTATAGACACAGAGACAGTAAACATTTTGAAAATAAAGTGGCACTGTCTTAGAAATATAAGAAGGCAAAGGCAAGTTATAGGGGTTAAATAATTAAGAATACAATTAATGATGAGAAAACCCATATTTTAGGGCAGGAATGTGTTCCCTTTATCATAGCTTTCCATCATGGGAAGTTTCATATTCGTTAGTCTGATTTTATTTTCCACCAGCTCTAAGGATGGAGAGTATACCTTTTTCAATGACATTGAATGGCAATTTTCAGGCACCCATCTCTTCATAAAATGAATAGAATAATTTAAATAATAAATTAAATAGAATAATTTAGGAATACTAGTTCTCAACTTAAGCTCCCTAAAGGCAAGATAAGGATTTAATTATGATTTCGATTTGAGATGATACAAAGGTTTTGCTACAATATTAAGTGTGTTACTTCTATCTTTATAGAGTTATTAGCTTATTACTGGTTTAAAGATGAACATCAATGGCATAACTTGGGAAGAACATTTAAAAATAATCCCAGTACAATAAGAAACTGGACCAACTCATGCCATAAGCCATTTCAGACATTATAAAATTAGTTTTAAAACTACGTTTTCTGAGAGGAAAAAAAAAAGATGTTTAAGCCCTGAAGTTTGGAGAAAAAAATCCTGAGTCTATTTTTTTAATTTAGGTTTTCTTTGAGCAATTTCTTCCATCGACATATTCATAAACCAAATTCTTTCCTTTTCTCAAAAAATATACACAACACAAAGAGGAGAAGTGGGGGGGAGTGACAGACTAAGGAGTGTAAGAATTCCGAATTTCAGCCAGTGCTTGGCTCATGCTTGTAATCCTAGCATTCTGGGAGGCCCAGGCAGGAGGATTGCTTGAGCTCAAGGCTTCAGGACCAGCCTGTGCAAGAATGAGACCCATCTCTACTAAAAATAGAAAACTTAGCTGGGTGTGGTGGTGCCTGTAGTCCCAGCTACTCAGGAGGCTGAGGCAGGAGGATCACTTGAGCCCAGGAATTTGAGGTTGCTGTGAGCTACTATGACGCCACTGCACTCTACCCAGGGTGACAGAGTAAGACTCTGTCTCAAAGAAAAAAAAAAAAAGAAAGAAAGAGTATCAGGGGTTTGTGATATGCCTGATAAAGATAGGGTCCCCGGGCAGAATGCGTTGCAAGAGATGAAAGAAACAAAGACACAGACACAGGAATAATATTAAAAGTGTGGGGAAGTCAGGGGACCAACAGCCGTCAGATGCAAAGGTGGTGATGACTGAAAGCCAGCACTTGCTTTTATTCTCTTTGTCATGCTGCAAAATACAATGATTTCATGCGAAAAAATCATGGGATACAATGAACAGAAGTCTCTAGGCTCCCCCAAAATCACAAGGTGTTCTAGCTAATTATCCTTTCGTTTCTAGAAGTGAAAACATGTAATTCTTTAGTAGGTACAGCCCTGGCCCAAGGTAAACTAACTAATTTTATCCCAAGCACATGCTATGTACATAGATAGCAATCTTTAACTTCAGTAGCTGCGACCTATTTGATCAAAGAACAAAGAAACTACATGTTTTCCACTGGGAGACTAGTTTTACATTAACTGAGGCATTTGAGAGAAAGGGAGAGAAGGAACTTGGCCCAGTGTTCTAACAATTGAAGCCTGGAGTCCCTTCTCCTGGGCTGATATATTGCAACCTACCTCTACAGCCATAAGAAGTTTTCACGTCAGGCCGCTCAGCGGCTTTTCAGGCATGAGACCCCTCACGCTGTGAGGTGGAAGCGTGCTTTGCTGTGCTCCCAGATTGCTCATGTGTCCCCCAACTAGGCAGTTAACATCTGCCCTTATTTCAGGCTCCCGGTCAGGCAATTCCTTCACCTCCTCTCCTCTCCCGGCCTCAGAAGTAGAGTCCCTAAGTCCCGGTGGTCTTATCCCCATCAAAAGAAGGTGTTTTATACCACCCTCTTTTCTCCTCCCTCCAAGAAAAGAATTCTGAATTTCTAACATGCATACTGTTTTTTATATTCCCCTCAGTTATGACCATTAGATCATACCACTTTCTATCTAATGATGTTTCTATATAACTGTCCACTTTTCATCAAACCTAAATGTAGAAATATACATTTATCCTCTTCTGCCATAGATGAGATCTCTGCTTGATATGTTTAGTTCCACCTTGATTGTTTTCACCCCCACAGATTAGGCATTTTATTGTTTTATACTGTTAATGATTTTGTTTTCTCACCATTCTTTCATGTCTTCTTGTACCCCAGATCCTCTTCTGGTATAGTTTTCATTTTTTCTGAAAGACATGCTCTAGAATTTCATTTTGTGAGAATCAATTCTTAGGAAATACCTCAGTTACTTTCTTCTTTCAGAAAATGTATTTATTTTGCCCTGACGATTGATAGTCTTCAAAATTCTAGGTTGAGAATTATTTTCTCTCTGTTCATTGATGTTGTTATTCCACTACCTTCTGGCTTTTCATGTTGCATGCATTAGTTTAATTGTAGGTGAACTGCTTTTTCTTTTTAGCTGTTTTTGAAATCTTTACTTTGCTTTTGGTTTCCTTCTGTATGATGCAATTAGTGAATTTTAGCTTTATTAATCCTTCTAGAGATTCACTGGGCTTCCCAAATCTGAAGGGCGGTAGATATTTTCCAGTTTTGGATACTAGCTTCTTCCTCACCTCTTCCAATTTATTTATCTGAAACTCTGGTTAGATTTACTTTAGTTGCAATTGATTTTTTTCCAAGTTTAATTTTGCATTTTGGATGCTCTATTTAGTTCTTTTACCAATCTATTCGTAATCTTTGATAATATCTTAATCATCATAATTTTGAAAACATTTTAAAAATTCCTTTAGCCATGTAAAACATTTAATTTCTAGTCACTATCTTACTATTCCAATAGCTGCAGGTTTGTGGGCTAACTCTATGGTTTGCTGTTTCTGCTGACTCCCACTTGTGGTAGCTTGTTTTCTCGTGTGTCTAAAGATTGTGAATTCATGTTCCTTGCAATTTTATTGGTTCATAGAAGTCTAAACTGTGTCTTTTTTTTTTTTTAATTGTATTTGTATAAATTTATGAGCTAAAAGTGTAATTTTGTTACATGGATAGATTGCCTAGGGGTGAAGTCAGGGCTTTTAGGGGATCCATCACCCAAATAATGTATCTTGGACCCATTAAGTAATTTCTCATCATCCACCATCCACTTCACCCTTCCAAGTCTCAGTTGTCTCTCATTCCACACTGTACATCCATAACATGCATGCTTAAATATCACCAAATGGCAACAAATTGCAGCTGTAAATTTGTTTTCTATCATGATAAATGCTGGGCTTTGATGATCACTTGTTTAGGACAGAGTCTTTTAATTATGTGAACTGTCAGAGCTCAAAAGAATCATGTAAATAAATAAAGAAATGCAAATACACTTTTCACTATTCCTTTATGTTTTTAAAGCAGGACTTAAGGGAATGAGCAGTACATACAGAGAAGTCCATCAGACTCGTGGTTGACCTTTCACCTTCTGTTGCTTTAACTCCTCTGCAAAGTGTGTGTGTGTGTGTGTGTGTGTGTGTGTGTGTGTGTTTTGCAACGTCCTTTTCAAAATTAATGAGCTAGACTTCTTGAATCATATAACCATGCTGAAAGCCCACATTGTTAGAATCATAGGGGAAGTTTGCATCTGTTGATTAGCTGAGAAACTTGCTTTCATTATTAATATGCAACAGTAATTCCAGTTATGTTCTGATAAAAGTCAGTATAGTTATTAGACATCAACTCAATAACTCTTGACAAAACAGGTTTCTACAGAATGGGCTCCCCAGTCTTGGGGTTTTACTTGATAGTAAAGTCTAACATCTTTACCCTTTTCAAAATCTTGAAACCTAAAACACATTCAAATAATGTACTTCAGTCTTCTTAGTAGAGAAAATTAGTAGTAGAAAATGTATTGACTAACTACAATGGCCTTTCATCCAGGACATCTAAGGTCACCCCAGTAGAAACTTGAGAGTAATTGAAATGAAGACCTTAGCAGGCTCTTCCCTGTCTTATAAATGTGTCTGCCAAGTAGTAAGCTCAGAAGATTATTAATGGACAGCTGTGTAAGATAATGTTCTTTATAAATGTCACTGACCTTCCTATCTCATACCTGTAGTCGCTCCACTAAGATTTATAATTTTCTAATCTCATGTTAAAACCCATGAATATAATTTATTTCTAGCAAAGCTCCATCAAATAATATGAAATAGAGTGTCTTTTTCTAAATGAACATATGTATTGATATTATCTGCTACTTTATAGATAAGAAATGCTGAAAGAAGAATAGTTAAAAAATAATTTCCTTTGGAGAGCTCACTAAATATTTTCATATAATTTAGATATAAAAATGAGCATAAAGCTCAAAAATACGAAAAACAGTCATGTTACTGGAAACACAATGAGCTAGTATACAAGTGTTTTTACACATGAACATTGAAATCTTTAAAATAAGCATTTTTAAAATTTATAATTTGAAATCTATTATGTATAGCAAAATTTTATATTTTATTTTATGACCCACATATTAGTTATCTTATGTACAAAATTAATTTGAATAAATGCTTAATTTCTGTATCATCTCTTAATCTCATTCTCTTTAGTATTCTCTCTGTCCTGGTCTCTTTGTCTCTGTCTCTCTTTCTACACACACATATATAACTTTTTCTTTACTAATGCAAACATGGAATATTTTAATAGAAATTAAAAAATTTGCCCATCCCCTCCTCCCACACTTATAACTTTGACTCAAATGATACACAAAGCAATGTATGTAACCAAAATGTTTGTACCCCTGTAATATTCTGAAACAAAATAAAATTTAAAAAAGAAATTTAAAATTGAGGTTTATATAAAATTTCAGATTATGACAGATATAAACACTAAAATTTTGTTTAGAAGATGCAAAGAAAGTATTTTTAAGAAATGAAAAAAATAGTTGATTACTAGGTACAGGCTAATTTTAGTGATTATATACTGCATGGATGCAAATTATACTTGCTTTATTACTCATCAACTGTGACTTAGGCAAATAATTTATTCAGTGACTAATTTTATTTAAAAATTAAGAGAAATTTACTTTTGTTTCTTTGTGACAATAAGACATATTCTTCCATTATCAGCATCTACATGAAAAAAACATTTCCAAAAGCTCTGGTTCCCTAACCACTAAAATGGACCTCACTGTAGTAATATCTTGGATCTTGTCCAGGGAATTTTATAACTCAAAGTGTCAGCACTTTAAGTTGGTTTCATCTATAAAAGTGAAGTGTCACAAATACTGGGAACAGCATTTCTCTAAGCTTGAGTATGATGCTATAAGCTTTGGTAGCAAATTTTTCCTTAATTTACTTTTGTTTAGTTTCAGCTAGACAACATGTTCAATATAAGATTAATGTAGACTGAGCCCTGGCTCCAGGCCAAGTGATTTCATACCCTTTCCTATATTTTACTCTCTAATGCCTTTTCCCACAGCTTTTATATACTGCCCAGTGACTGACAAGCACAAGTTTATGTATTCATTTTTTTTTTTTTCTGAAAACTACCTCTGTAGTAAATTTGCTAAAAATTGGAATGAATTGTCTGGTGGTCACTTTATTTGGTAAGGTTTATTTTTTGCTAACAGACTTGTCTATTGTTGAACAGACCTGGCTTCTAAACTGTTCAGAATTACATTCTTCCTTGACCTGAGTCTTCCAAGTTCAGAAGGAGTCAGCCAAGAAACTGAGGTAGGCAAGTGTGTTCTGGCTCTAAGAGGGAGAATAGTCTTTATTTCACAAAAACACAAGTAATTTAGGAGGCTGGAGCTAAAAACATGGGTGGGGATAAGACTGTCCAGGAAGAGGGTAGAGAAAGAAGAGGGTAGAAAATAGAACCATGCAAATTCACAATTTAAACTGAGGAGAAAAACTCAGAAACCGAAAAGGGATAGCCAGCAAAAAAGAGGAAGTAGTATCCCAGAAGTGAAAAAGAAAAAAAAGGATGGGGAGGTGGGGGGAGTTGCGAAAAGAATGGAGCATCCGCAGCGTCAAATGTTGCAGGAAGCTCAAGTAACAGGAGAAGGGAGAGTGCAGGGGACGCTGACTGCTGAGATTTCACGGTGGGCTTTAAGAGAGCAGTCTTAGCAGAGTGGCATGGCTGAGAGAGATGGGAAGTGGAGCGAGCCAGCGAGTGTAAAGGCGCTTCCAGAAGTATTGTATTTGGTGAGAAGCTAGGAGAGACAGAGTAAATATTCTGAGCGAGAAAGAAGGTTGAAGCAAGAGGGAGGCATTTGATTTTTCAGATTTTGAAAATATAATTCCATTTCTTACATAAATACATGGATTTAATCTGATATGTTCCTGTAACATTAATATTTGGGAGGTTTCAAGGCTCTAGCTTTAAGATAACAAAATAGAACTAAACAGACGAAATTAACTTAAAAAGCCACTTGAATTAAATAATTACAATTAAATAATTAATTAATTATAAACAACTAAGCTTAACCAGAAAAAATTTACTTACTTTTGAACTCTAATAATGTTAATTTAGGATATACCAGCACATGCCTAATAAATACCAATTAAAATGACAATTTCCATATATTCATGTCTGTGAATATTTTATATTCTATGCTCTGTTGATGACTTATACCATGCATAATGCTGTTAGTTTAACGTGCGTTATGTCTTCAGAATATGCTAGCATTTCACAGAAATATGAGACATATTTTCACTACAACAGAGAATTTTGAATGGAACTTTTATAAATACTAACATTGAGGGAAAAAAGACAATTCTTATAAATTAGAATCAATAATAATGATAAATGCTATGAACTTATGAAAAAGAACAAGTATAAAAAGTAACAAAAATAGGTTACAAACTATCTTAAGTGGACCTGTAGTCCTACTGGTTCAGCCTGTAGTGAACAAATGACAATCAGGTGCTTCAAGCTTCAAGTTGGATTTAAACAACTTAAGAAAACTGAACAGTTTGTCATGAACTTCTTCATCTTAAACTTCTACATTTTGGTGTCTTCTTATAGCAGTATCCTAGTTTTCTTCCCCTTTCCGATTAATCTCTCCCTAGGTGATTTCATTCATTCCCTAGGTTTGAAGTACCATCTATACCTGATGACTACTACCACATTTATATTTCTAGCAAAAACCACATCTTTAAACTCATGTTATCTACCCACTCCTCCTCTTCTCCTCTTCTTTTCTACCTTCTTTTTCTTCTACCAGCTTAATCAAAGAATAATTGACACATAATAAACTGCACACATTTAACACATACAATTTGGTGAATTTTTGATATATGTACTCACCTATGAAATCATCACTACAAACAAAATTATGATCACCCCAAAAGTTTCCTCATGCCTTTTGTAATTCCTCCCATTCTCCTTGTCCCCTCATGAGTCCCCAAGCAACAAAAAATCTGCTTTCTGTATATGTTAGTTTATATATTCTAGAATTTTATAAAAATAGAATAATTTGATATAATGAATTGAATGTTCCTGCAGTATTTAGAAGGTTTTAGGGCTATAGCTATAAGATGACAAAATAGAGAATACAAAATACAAAGACGACAAAATAAGATTAATTTAAACAGCCATTTGAAATCATTTTTCAATCTTTCTTTGTCTGGCTTTTTTTCATTCAACATAATTATTCTAAAATTCATCCATGTTGTTACATGTATTAGTAAGTTATTCATTTCTATTGCTGAGAAGTAGTATCACATTGCATGAATATACCACAATTTATCTACCCATTTAGCTGTTGGTGGGCATTTGAATTGCTTCCAGTTCGGGGCCATTACGTATAAAACTGCTATGAATATTTGCATATGAGCCTTTGTATGGATGTGTGTTTTGATTTATCTTGGGTAAATATCTAGGAATGGAATGGCTGGATCATATAGTAGGTGTATGTTTAAATTTTTAGGAAGCTGATAAACTGTTTTCTAATGTGGTTGTACTGTTTTTCATTCCCACCAGTGATGTATGAGAGCTCTAGTAGTTCTACATCCTTGTCAACATTTGGTATGGTCAGCATTTAATTTTAATTATAATAAGTGTGTGTACTGTTATCTCCTGGTTTTAATTTGCATATCCCTAATAACAAATGATGTTGAATGTTTTAACTGTGCTTTTTTGGCATATGTATTTATTTTTGGTGAAGTATTTGTTCAAATCTCTTCATTTTTAAATTGGGTTGTTCATTTTCTTAATATTAAATTTTAAGAATATGTAATGTAATTTCTCTTTTTGGATACAAGTCCTTTAGCATTGCGATCCCTAACCCATGGGCTGTGGACTGGTACTGGTCTGTGGCCAGTTAGAGATTGGCCTGTAGAGCTCTGTCACCCTTGGCCCCCCTGTCTGTGGAAAAATTGTCTTCCACGAAACTTAGGAATTGGGGGGCTGCACAGCAGGAGGTGAGTGGCAAGTGAGCAAGTGAAACTTCATCTGTATTTACAGCTGCTCCCCTTTACCACCTGAGCTCTGCTTCATACCCCTCAACTCCCATCCGGAGAAAAATTGTCTTCCATGAAACCAGTCTCTCATGCCAAAAAGGTTGGGGACCACTGCAGTTCAGCAAATATATGCTTTGAAAATATTTTCTCCTAGTCTGTGGCTCATTTTTTCATTCTCTTAACGGTGTCTTTCAAAAAGCAGACATCTTTAATTTCAATATAGTAAAATTGACCACTTCCTCTCTGGAATGAATCCCACTTGCTGTTTTTAATGTGTTGTTGAATTCAATTTGCTAGTATATTGTTGAAGATAAATCTTTAAGGTAAGATCTGAAAGCACCAAATTATTTCTAAATAACTTAACTAGACTCTAGAACAAAGCTCAAAAATGTTTATAGGAATACAAAAATATCCAGTACCCGACAAGGTGACAAGGTAAAATTTACAATGGCTAGCATCCAATAAAAAATTATCAGGCATGGAAAGATGCAGGAAAATATGACCTATTATAAGTAAAAAAGAATCAAAATGAATCATTTGAAACAATCCAGAAATTATATAAATGTTAGAATTAGTAGACAAGAATATTTTCCCTATTTCAAAAAACTCAAGTAGAGACATAGAAGATGTTTAAAAAGCAAAATAAAACTTCTAGAGATAAAAACTATAATGTCTGATATGAAAAATACATTGAATTCTATGAACAGAAGATTAGTCATTGCAGAAAGAAAGACTTAGTGGACCTGAACACATGGCAATAGGAACTAACAAAATGAAACACCAAGAAAAAAGAGATTTGAAAAATAAATTCATTGAGCTAATGTTAACATTCATATGGAAATGCAAAGACCTAAAATAGTCAAAACAACTTTTAAAAAAACCCGTTCGGAACACTAATACTACCTGATTTCAAGATGGAGATAAGCTATAGTAATCAAGGCAACGTGGTTTTGACATGAAAACATACAGATCAACAGAATAGAACAGAGTACAGAAAGGCCATATGTAACAAAACCACAGCTAATATACTGAAAGGTGCCAAAACTGAAAGCCTTTCCTCTAAGATCAGGAATAAGAAAAGGATGCTCATTTTCACTTTTATTCAACATAGTTCTGGAAGTCTCAGCCAGAGCAATTAGGCAAGAGAAAGAAATAAAGGCATCCAAATTAGAAAGGAAGAGGTCAAATTACACTTGTTTGCACATAACATGATCTCATATTTAGAAAAACCCAAAGACTCCACCCAAAACTTCTTAGAACTGATAAACAAATTCGGTAAAGTTAAAGGATATAAAATCAACATACAAAAATCAGTAACATTTCTATATGCTAACAGCAATCAATATGAAAAAGAAATAAAGCAATCCCATTTACAATAGCTATAAAAAATAAAATACCTAGGAATAAATTTACTAAACAAAAGATTTCTACAAGGAAAACTATAAAACCCTGGTGAAAGAAACTAAAGAGGACATACACACACACTGGAAAGATATCCCATGTTCATGGATTAGAAGAATTAATATTATTAAAATGTCCATACTACGCAAGGTGAACTACAGATTCAATGCAATCCTTATCAAAATACCAATGACATTCTTCACCAACATGGAAAAAACAATCCTAAAATTTGTATGTAACCACAAAAGACCCCAAATAGCTAAAGAAGTTCTGAGGAAAAAGAACAAACCTAGAGACATCATGCTCCCTGACCTCAAATTATACACCAAAGCTACAGTAACTAAAACAGAATATGTATAAAAATCTCAAGATTCTGTGACTTAGTAGCTAATATTAGTCAGCTAATGATGAATCCAGCTCTCCTGAAATATTGAGAATCGATAAGAGCATAGCTATTAAACTAACATGAGTCTATGTGCTGATTTTTTGTTTGTTTACTGCTGCATGGTTACCTATCTGTTGGAATGTGGGTTGAGAGATTAGCCTCTTAGACTATTTAAAAAGTGGTATACTTTAATATCTGAAACTTCATATAGACATTGGTTTGTCAAAGTTTATGATCTAAGCTCTCGGCCCTTTTCTTCTCTCAGTAGAGACCAGATTGCACTAACCAGGTCAGAAGTAATTAAGGTTTAATTCTTATTCACCTGGGCACACTGACCTTATTGACAAGTTGTGTGTGGTAGTTATGCAATATAAAGGTATGGTTTCCGCTTTCTTTTGCCTTCCCTACTACATTGTCCATCAAGTTCTGGTTGCTAGGTGACCTACTTTAGTTTATTGCTTTCCTATTAAGCTTCATTCATTCCATAAATATCAACCATGTTCCAGGAACTAATCTGGTGACAGGAATATAGTAGAACACACAAAAAAAATAAGTAAAAATATGTGCTTATGGAGTTTATATTCTAGTAGGGAGATAAACATTCAACAAAATAAACAAGTAAATTATATAGTACATTAGACAGTGTTACGTACTATGGAGAAAAATAAAGCAGGAAAGGGGGTTTAATGAGCCAGGAGTGGCTTGGGGGATGGGAAGAGCTACAATTGAAAACAGGTTAATCAGGAAGGCCTTGCTGAATATATGACATTTGAGCTAAGACATGAAAGAGGTAAGATCCACGTAGGTATCTAGGGAGCTTTCCAGTTAGAGGGAAGAGCAAGTGCTTTGAGGTAGGAGCATTCCTAGAATATTGCAGGTGCACCAAGGAGGTCAGAGAGACTAGAGTGCAATGAGCAAGGGGAAAGTGCCATAAGGTGCAGTAAAAATATATATTTTATATAGGGCTTTACAGAGCATTGTACATATTTTGGCTTTTACTCTTTGAAATGAGAAGCCATTAGAAAGTTTTAAGCAGGATAGTGATATGATATGACAAATTTTAAGGGTCACTCTGGCTTCTGTGTTGAGAGTTGGCTGTAGGACAGAGGTTAAAGCAATGAGACCACTCACGGTAGGATGAAAGTGGCTTGGCCCAGGGAAGTGACAGTGAAAGTAGCTTCCAAGCTACTGGGATGTCAATGCTGCCAGGCTCTTCCAGTGGACAGAGCTAGGGAATATATGCACACATAGATTTACACCTATTTGTATTTTTATATATGTCAATATGTATTGAAAACCTTGAGTTTACATTGATAGTTCCAATTCCAATCCAACACCATGAAGTTTCTTTTACTGTTCTCCCATATGGATGTCCTGTGAATAGTGAGAACCCTGGCTCTCATTTTCCTCAGAATAGGTACTAGTCTTATCTCCCCAATCTATAAAATCTCCCAACTCCATACCTGGCTTCTTCTGTCCCCAAAATGGATACCCTCCTAAACCTTGCACTGCCTGCAACCATGTTCTGAGCTGGCCATCACTACCTCTTCCTCCGCACGGCCAACCTCCTAACCTCATTTGGGCTCTAATACCACACTGCCATGCATCAGGCTGGCCCACTATATTCTCATCACCCCCTTATGGTCCACTACTTCACTTGGATGGAAGGAAGGAAGGAAGGAAGAACAGAAGGAAAGAAGGAAGGAGAGAAAGATTTTCTTTATAGGTAGAATATATCCCATGAGCTTCTTATGAACTGTTAACATCCACAATTCTCAGTGTTCTATTTTAATCTATGAGGATGGCAAATTTAGGAAGCATATGCAATCTTAACTCATGTCAAATCATATGAATTCCTTTTTTGTAGTAAATTCAGTAAATATGATCTAATGTAGACACATTTATTCACTTCTAGCTTCAATGTCTATTTTCAACTAACTTCATGAAATCCTTGTGTCTTTGTCGTTGTGAGAAAATAAACATTTTGTTTTTCATCCTGTCACTTTCAATCTAGTGTTTCATTCATTTTTCTGATACTTTTGAGCGGTTGGGCTGTTGGAAAGCCATAGAAGTTCCCACATGAAGTATATTACCTGAGGAAATGATAATTTTTCCCTCAATTTTGATAATTGTGCAAAAAGTGCCACTGCTTCCCACCTCCAATCCAGTCAAAGAGATTAATGTCTCTGTCCCTTGACAAGGCAAAAGTAAATCTGGAGTGGCGTCAATGGTATTTTAGGCATGAACATTTATTTATTCATTGTAATTCCCTCTTTCTTGATCTTCAGAAGCACAGGCAATTTTTCACTTTTTTTTTCATTCTATCACATAATACAAAAATGACTCATAATTTACTAAAGGTTTTTTTAAAGATAGCAACACAATTTTAAACATTTTTAACAAAATTTTGTTTTACTTCTATCATTATATATAGAATATATAGAATATATGTTATGTCTTATATACAAATATATATGAATATCCTCTATGGTATTCAATGGAAAATAAACATAAAAATAAAAAGGCATAGAAATTATTTAAATCATGAATTTAAAAGAGTTTAGAATTTAGGAGAAAGTAGAAAAAGTGGACCTGAGGACAGTTTCCTGGTTAGAAGTGTAAAGAGGAAAGGTAGCCATAAAGAGAAAGAAAAGTGGATGCAGGTGGTCGGGAACGGAGGGAAAAAACAGACTGGTGAAGAAGCAGAGATACAAGGGAAGAGAAAATCTCAAGAAGCTGCAGTGGTGATCAGTGTAGATTGGCATATCATGACTTGTTGCATTTGGAAATTAGGCGATGGTTGGAGGCCATTGAGAATGCAAATTCAGCTGAATATATGGATAGAAGCCAAATTCTGGGAGATGAGGTCAAGTTGGGAAAAATAAAGATTAAACTTGCCCAAGTCCTCCACAAGTTTCAGGTGGCAGTTCAAATTCCGTTTCCCACAGGAAGCCTCAGCAGAGCCCCCTGCTGGCAGATGCTTCTCTCGCACCCTGTACTCTTGCTACCATGTCACTCATTAGACCTTTATTTTATTTATTACTTGATTCTGGTTTTCCTGTAAGTCAAAGACCACACTTTACTCTTAAAGCATCTAGCACAGCACTTGGCATATAACAGGGGCTCAGTAAATATATTACAGCATGAAAACAATGTAAGAGTAGTTTGAGAAAGCTACATGGTTATATTTTCAATGATGATAGAATAATCTAGACACTTTCCCACTAGGATCCTCAAGAAAAGAGAAAAAGAGAATGGATTGAGGAAAATTTTCCAAACCAAGCAACACAATAAAATAAACAAACAAAAAACTTGAGGTACTAATGCCCCAATGTTGAGGTCATGGTAACTGTTTGAGTGGATCAATAGAGAGAAATGAATAAGTCAGAGCACTGTGGAATCAGAAAACATTGGTTTAAATTCAGGCTACATTTATGAGATGTGTGATGTTGTGCAAGTTACTTACCTTGTGTGAGCCTCAATTTCCTCATCTTCAAAACGAAGATGAAAATCTAGTGATAAGTTTGTCATAAGTATTAGATATGTGCAAAACTTGTGTACCTAGTAAGTGCTCAGGAAATATCATCATAGCTACTCCTATTTTCTAGTTTACATTTTTTATTTGGTTTAAAATAAACCAAACCAATAAACCATTTGTTGGATTTAATAAACTAAAAATAAGTCTTGCAAATGATACTAGTATATAAAAGTTTCCATGTTTCAGATTCTTAAAAAGGAGTCGTGAACTTCTATGGGAAAAGAACACTGTCCTGTCATCCAGTTTATCCCCCATATCTGGCACGCAGTCTACACTACACATGTAATTTCATCACCAAATAGATCATAAATATATGAGACAGTCATTTTTCCTTTCCTTTCTCTCTTTTACAAGTATTCTTTCATATGTAGAAAATTAAACCATGATGCAAAATAGTGCAGTCCCTGATGAAACCTGAGATAAGGATGAAATTAAAAGTTCAGAGGACTTAAAAGGAAAATACTGAAATAAGCCAGTTATGAAGCAGTCGGTAAGTCTGCACCCTTTTAACATTGCTTGCCAACTCTAGTCCTGATCCGTTAGATAATCACGGTGCAATTACCCTATCTACCATCTAACCTTCACATAATCTCTGTTGATTATAATAGATAGCTCAGGTGTCATTTTATAAAAATTGAAAAACAAATTGGTTTTGTTTTTCTGCACTGCCACTACCAAAAAGCAGCCCATGTGCCTGTCATTAGTAGAGCTGTGTATATAATTTACACATAAAGCTATCCTAGACTATCATCCTAGACAGTATGCCTGGGGATAATGTGGAAATTATGCTCTTTTGTGTAACTGGGAAGGTCTCCAAGATGAGTGCCATTTCTTGGAACAGCAGAAGTCTTTTCTCACATGAGCTACATGACAGAGGAGTGTTACACAGCTCACCCATGGATGCTGGCAGCCAAGTGACACCCAAACAGAGTCCCTATTCCACATTATGTAATTGGAAATCCCTGCAGTGCAATAACTTTTCAATGTGCACAATGATCTAAATTAATGTCTCACTTCTACTCAGGGAGAACTAGGCTGCCAATAATTTCATTTTTTTTTTCTTTTAGGGGAGAGAGACGATTTCTCATAGAGAAAATTGTTATGAATGTTTCTGCATGTATATTTTGTGCAAGGACATGTCTGTTTTGTGCTGTTCCTTTGCTTTTCTGCTTAATCCTGAGAGAGGTGTGAGCTTATATATTTTAAAGGTATTTGTGAGTGCATTTTGTGTATGTGTGTGTGTGTGTGTGTGTGTGTGTGTGTGTGTGTGTTTGCGCCTGTTCAGTCTCTGTGAAGTGCTAGGAAGGTGCTTTGGCTATCATACGTATCACTTTTGCACATAAAGCATGGTTGCTTAGTAGCCAAAATATGGACATATTCTCCCTTAGGCAGTAGCTAGTCTTCTGGCAGTTCCAAAGATGATGGCTTGGGTTATTTTAGAATTATTACTGTTGGACTTGTTGCCTGTGACTCTCTCAACTTCCTGAATGTGTTTTCCTTTCTTTCAGCTTGAATTCAAAGGTATTACTACTTTTTGATCTAATTTCTCATAAATGATTTTTTACCTATGGCATTTTCATAATAAAAACATGTTTCAGTGGAAATTGTTTCCTTTGGTTCATTTTCAGTGTTGCATGTTTTATAGTAATACTAAACAAAGGCTTTTACCTGGAGGGAAAAAATACTGATTATTAAGAAATTGGCATTTTCACTGTTGCCTCATGACTTCAGATGCAGACGAAATCCTTTTACCCAACATTAACATATACTTGGATTCTTCAGAACATTTCTAAAGGGAAATGTCTTTACATAAAAAAAAAATGTACCTGGGCAATGAAAGAGAAGAATGTATATTTTATGGAAAAGCAAGCTCTTCCTCCATAACTTGCAAAATTCTAGCTCGACTGCTCTTGTCTAAGCTTCCACATTCTCTTTCTTGTACCCCAGCAACAACCTCCCAACTGGTTTCTCCACAACTACTCTGACCCCTCTAAATTGTTCTTCACATGCAGAATTCACATCAGATTATACCAACCCCTTCCTCTCCTCAAAACCGACTATGTACCCATGCTTAAAACTTTTTAGTGGTTTTCTTCTGTTCTTAGGATAAGAACATACATTCTTCAACATGGCTTCCAAGGCTTGGCTCCCTCTTCCAGTCTCAGCATGTTCACTCCACGCTTCCCCTTCTTTGAGTGCCATCTCACCTGCCTCCTTTCAAGCCTGGAAAGCTCCATGCTCCTTCTTACCCACATGTAGATCCTTGGTTGTTCATACTTTTTACCCTCTTAGCTTCACTCTGTCTTCTAATATCAACTCAGTTATCACTTCCTTAGAGAAGCTTTCCCTCACCAACATAATTTGTTCTTTCCCCATAAAGTTATACTCCATAGCACCGTTTTCTCTTTTACATTACTTAATGCATATGGAATTTTACATTAATTTTGTGTAATTACTTTGATTAATATTTATATTTCTTACTACATGAAAGCAGAGATTATTTTTATTTTAAAATATTAAAGGGGTACAACTCTTTTTGTTACATGGATAGCTTTTATAATGCTTAAATCAGGGCTGTTAGTGTGCCCATCACCCTGAATAGTGTTCGTTGTACCCAGAGGTTGCATTTATTTTTTGCTTGAAACTTTGTATCCCACAACCTAATACAGTGCCTGGGATGTAGTAGGGTTTCCATAATTTTTTTTTTTTTTTTTAAGACAAGTGAAAAAATGAAGTCACATGGCAAGAATTTGCAATAAATCTTTACTAAGTCTGTTGTGATTGTTTAAGACTAGGAAGTATGGCCATTTAAGCTATTAAAGTGCATGAGAGCTTTTTTGGGTCAGATGATTTGGGGAATCAAATTGAACTTGAAAGAGAGGATCACTGCGATTTCATTTGAACAGACTCTGTGGGCCAAGTGTCCTGACTCATGAAAAAAGACGAATCTGGGATAGACTCTAATTCTAATCTTTTCGGTCTTTACAAATAGAGATTGGGAATTGGTCAGCATGCCCAAAAAGTCCATGTGAGGAAATACATAGTCATATTGCAACAACAAATATTTATCGAGTTCTTACTATGTGTCAGACACTGTGCTAAATTCTAAATCTATAATAACTCATTTATATCCACATCAGTCTTCTGAAGTATTGGTACTATTATTTTGCATATTTCATAAATGAAGAAACTGAAACAAGTTAAGTAACTTACTGAAGGTTACAAAGTTAGTTGTTGGAGCCGAGAGATTTGCAGGATTCTAGAACCCAGCTCTTGTATTGCCTCATTAAAAAAAAAAGTTAGCATCTTTGTATTTTCTCTAGCAAGTAGGAGTAGGAAATGAACATTTTGTGTTTTGTCAAATAAATATGAGATACATACTTTAAGAATAAGTGCAGATTTTTTTCTCTCTCCCCAATATAAATATCATCTGTATTATATTTCCAAAAATATAATGAAATGAAAATTAAAATGATATCCTGTCTTATTCTTTAAATTCACTTAAAAATGTTTTCAGTTGTTTGAATCTGTATACTATCCTTGGTATTAAAGTTCAGGTATTATCAATAATATGAATACTTTATATTTGTGTTGTCATTCTATAGTTTATTAGGTGCTTTTGCTTATATACTGAATTAAATTCTCCTAAATACCTCATAAGATAGGAATTATCTCCATTTTTAACATATGAAGGTGAGACTTAGTGCTCTCGTGCATACAGTAGATGGCTAAATCAGGGCTAAACCCTGGATTTTCTGACTTTTAAGTCCAACACCCAGGGTTCATTATCACAGAACCCTTCAATTATACAAAACTTATAGGACAATCTGCATGCAGGATAAAAGTTCACCTATCAAGATACACACACACAAACATATTTACTTTATATATACTTTATACATAAGCATTAGTAATTATTTTAAAAGACCACAAAAGAAATATGATTAATGACATTTTTCTTCAGAAAATGATACTCATTAGTATCATGATTTCTAGTAAAAAACGGTCTCAAACTGAGCTTCACATTGCTATTTTCTTATTGTTAGCTGCTGGGAATAACAATAAATATTAATACAAAACATTTAAATAGATGGCAAAACAATTAAAATGGCATTTTTGTGATAGGTCATATTATTAAGGCACAAATGATGGAGTTTTTAATGTAATAGTTACTGTCTTTAATTTTCTGAAAGTCTGTTTTCTAAAAGCTTTCATGTTAATCTTGCTTTGTTTACACCAAAGCATTAAAACTTTCTTCAGCATAATATTAGCACAGGAAATGAGTGACAACAGGGTAGCCGGCCTGACCGCAAGACCTCCACGTTTTTCCTTTGAAGGTCTCAGTGCTAGTATGCATTAACATTCTACCAGCATATAGCAAAGTGCAGTGGAAATAAAATCAGAAAAAACTCTTAAAGTTTGTGGATTTTTTTCTTATTTGAATAGCCCAAAGTATAGGATGATTTGCATTTCCCATCAGGTTTGACTCTTTTCCACAGCGTGTTATATTGATATGCTGCCATATTGCTTCCTACCATGGCTAAGAAGATGGGAAATTTATGGTCGGGTAGAAGTAGGGTAAGGAAATGATTCAATATGTTTTTATTAAAACTTGCCTACATATAAACTGATAAGGTCAGCCAGGAGTTATATTAGTAATTGCAGTTGGTTATCTAAAATCAAAATTTCAGGATGCAATGTTCTTACGTGTTGAAAGCTCAAATGTCACGATTGATGTTTATTTCATTTTGCAAAATACAGTAGTTCCTTTTTAATAGTTTTGACCATTACAAAGAAATTATATTGTAGACCAAAAAACTTGCATCTTGTTGGACTCCTCCCTCCGTGTGGCAGAAAAATGTTATCAAGTATTGTATGTCTCACTTCTGGCGTGGGCTTTGCAACACAATTGTGGAAAATCTTTGCTATTTGGAGATGGAGAAAACTCAGACATTGAAGAGGACACATGGTATATAGTAGCAGTAAACATGAGCTCAGAGATCTGGGATGGAGTCCTAGTCCTGCCACTGCTAGCCTTGAGACAGGGTCTGCACCCCTAAGGGACAGGGAAGTACAGCTAACAATCCCCACCCTAATTCCCACTGCTATAGTTGAGCCACAACATCCTGTGTGTGATGCTTCTGGGAAATTTTACACCAGTGTCACATGGTATCTCCATCATGTTTATCCTTTACACAAGGGCTGACAGATTAACCGTTCTTTTACCTTGTTTCCTAATATCAGGGTGAATGAGTCCCCAGTCACAAAATGAATGACTCAGAAGTATAGATCTGGAAGAACCAGATAATTGCAAATTAAGTCTGGTGAGATCAGCAAAATTGTTGTGGTATTGGTATATTTTGTAAGCTGTATTTGTTTTCATTCTCAGCCCTTTGTATTAATAGTGCTTTAAATGGCGGAGGTTTTAAGACATCACCGAGGGCTGAGGTTAAGCATTATATAGCATGGCGGCACTTAGTTGTTAGCCATTACTGGTTTCCTTACCATCTCTGTTGGGAACTCTCAAAAGTATTTATGATGAAGTTGATCACCAGGCATGGATACCTGAATACCCCGTGGTGCTCTGATTCTGCTATCATGATGCTATCATTATTATATAAAATTTAGTGTGTTTTCTAACTTCTCTTGAGGTAGAAAACATTGAAGCCAATGCCACTGAGGGGTGGTCATAGTGCTGAAATAAACCAGTGACAAGAGGCATCTAACTTTGGTGCCTTTCATTCTTCAACCTCACTGGGCATCATAGCCAAGATTATACTTGATCTAGCTCACAGTGCCAACTCCACACAGGGACCAAGACTCTTGTGTTTCTTTCTTTTTTTTTTTTTATTACTTAAGATTGACATAGTTTTCAAGTAGGTAATATATTCAAATGATTGAAAGCCCAGAAAGTATATAGGTATCCATGAAAAGTCTTCTTCCCTTCCCTGCTTCCATGTTTAACTTCCACATATCCTTCATGACCACAAACAGGTAACCCCTGTTACAGGTTTCTTGTGTATTCTTATAGAGGTATTGTTTATAGCTGCAGCCCAATATAAATATGTATTATTTTTCTTTCTTAAAAAGACCAGCAAGTTTTGGCATCTTGATTATTTTTACTTAACATAACTCGAACTCTCTTTTTGGGCAACACTTGCCCATGTGATCATGTGAGATTATCCCTTTGAAAGGTTGGTTCTGGTTATACTTCTGTAACTTTCCACAGTCTTTCTCAATGAACTGGGGAAAACAGGGTAACTGGTTCTTCCAGAAGTTGCGCAGAAAAATGAAAAGAGATATTAGTATATTTAGTTTTTTGAGGATGGGTCCTCCCAATACATGCTGTTTGAACACCCTGTATACCCTGTTAAATGTCCTTCCTGTTTTCTAAAGAAACAAGGAAATCACAAAGATCTATTGAATAGTTAAATTTGCCTTTAATATATATTGAAGTAAAGTCCTTGGCAAAATTTGTGTTCATCACAGCTAAAATACCCAGGCATTACCCACCTGTCTCTGTTTTTTGGAGAGAAATCATCATGTTTATCTGGGTTTGTCTTAATTTATCCAGCACATTAGCACATTTCCAGTAGAGTCTAGCATAGCTTCCTTTTACTAATGACAGAAAATAAAAGTTTAAACCTAATTTACAAAATACAGAATTTATGGTTCTAAATAACTTTGAAGGTACATTATATATAAAGTTATTTAATATTTCTTAAATATTTAGTCATTAAAATGTCACATACTGGCCATGAATACTGTTTCAGATGGTTTTTAGTTATGTAAATTATTTCTCTCCTGACTGTGTAATTACATGATGGACTGCTTTCTAGAGTATCATATACTTAATGTGAGTTTCTAAAAATGCTTTAATCATATAATTGCTGGTTTATCAAGTAGAAAATATAGGTCTGAGAACACTATCATTATGTCATTATTTTCCACAAAAGACTGTGAAACACACTGAAGAGGCCATTATGAGGCAAATAACAGTTTTCTATGGTGTCTAAATTTGCAAGGATTAAA
>RJWJ010007292.1:0-58234 GCA_004363605.1 Indri indri | reverse complement strand
TCCCTCCATATAAATCAGGAGGGGATAACGCTTATTGAAAGCTACTCTCCCAGCGCATCCCTTCTTCCCGCCTAGGGCATTATCCATCTGGTGTTGAAGGTCACATCAACCTGACTGGGAGATGGGGCCACGCAGGAGAGGATGGAGGGGCTGATGATCACGGCAAAGAGCTTCCACTGCATCACGCCAGGGTTGAGAGCGTGCCTGTGCTGACACCCACGCAGTCAGAGCGTGGGTGAGGGGTGCATGAGAAAAAGAAAATCTGGAGTCCAGAATGGAGGGCTTTCCCCCAGTTAACACACAGGCTATGGCTCTTATAGGCTCGGTTCTTGTGCCTTAATAACAATAAAAGCCAAAAAACAGGAACAAAATGAAGCAACTAACTGTATTAGGCACTTATTTCACACTAACAGTTCTAAATTTCCAATGCATCTCATTTAATCATCGCGAATCTCTTTTGAGGAAGATACTATTGTTATTTCCACTTTCCAGATATGGCAGCATTCTTTATTGGAGAACACTGAGGCAAGTAAGGTTAAGCTATTTGACCAAGGGCATAGAGTTAGAAAGAGATAGAGCTGGCATTTAACCCCGAACAGTCTAACTCCAGATCCTATTCTCTGAAAATGCTGCACTTCATATGAATAAACCCTTACATTTATTAAGCACTAGATTGGTAGCAGGCACTGGTCTAAGGTTAAGCAACTAGTAATTGGCTTTTCAGTGTCATATACAGACACTTGCATGCGCTCTCTCTCTCTCTCTCTGTCTCTCTCTCCCTTACACACACACACACACACACACACACACACACACACACACAGCTACTCTTCTAGTTGGAGTAATGTCACTGGTTTTGGGGTAACTTCTTGGGATCTATCGCTTCAAAGAGAATCCCACACTTAGGGTCAGTGAGGACAGAAGCATGCCAGGCCCTCAAGACTGACCAAAGCCAGCTCTCCACCTAAAGGAGCATCGTCACCAGCCCTGTTCTCAAAATAGCGCGGCTGCAGTCATGCGTTGGCAAGCACACTCTTTCGCACTACGCCTAAATTAATTGCTGTACTTGTTTCCATCACAACTAAGTCATTTTTTGCATCAAGAAAGTAATAAAGGATGACAGTTAAGATGACTGTTTTTGGTGGCAAGTGGATTTGGCTACCCTGCCTCTGGCATGTGGCGTTGTTCCTGTGCGAATGACTGACCTTCCTGAACCACGGCCACCCTGTTCTTATCTTTAAATTGGGGATATCAAATCTACCTCAGTATTTCTGGGAGTTGATGCCAGTGGCCACACAGCTAGCAAGGTGCAGAGATGGGATTCCAATCCAGCTTTGCCTGATTACATATCTCTAACCACTAGCTGCATGGGTTTTTTTTTTTTTTTTGAGACAGAGTCTCACTCTGTTGCCCGGGCTAGAGTGCCGTGGCGTCAGCCTAGCTCACAGCAACCTCAAACTCCCAGGCTCAAGCAATCCTTCTGCCTCAGCCTCCCAAGTAGCTGGGACTATAGGCATACGCCACTATGCCTGGCTAATTTTTTCTATATGGTTTTAGTTGTCCGATAATTTCTTTCTATTTTTAGTAGAGACGGGGTTTCGCTCTTGCTCAGGCTGGTCTCGAACTCCTGAGCTCAAACGATCCGCCCGCCTCGGCCTCCCAGAGTGCTAGGATTACAGGCATGAGCCACCATGCCTGGCCCTGCATGGGTTTTTTAAACTGTATTTAGCCCCAGTGTTCCCATGTATAGAATGGGCATACTAATTCTTACCTCACTGATTTGTTATGAGAACAAAATGCCATATGCAGTGCTGGGCACACCAGCTTCAACAAGTCAGCTGTTATGTAAAGACCAACAAACTACAAGAAAAGCTTTATTCTCTGCCAGAGGCAAATGAGAAGATATTGATGCACAATTATCTTCTTATATCTACTTTTGATTTTGGTTGCAGAATGTATAGATATGAGTGATACGTGTAATTTTTGGAGCGTTTGAGATTTCAGAGCAGTCAAAGGACCTAGGCTAGTATAGAAGACATACTGAATGCATGGTCCTGAATGGCCCCGCTTTCTGTCTCGAGTGTGGCCCTGCCCTTGCATGGAAGGAGGGGTGCACCGAACGCTGCTGTGGGGATGGGTTGTCAGCTTTGAAGCAACCGAAGTACTTTGTCTTGTCAGCTTGCTGATAATTCATCAAAAGGAATAAATGAACAGAATGCCTTATGTGAATCTAATCTCTCCAACCTACCAGACCCAATTCCCAAGAAGGCAGGCAATGGAAACCAGACTGAAGCAATAGGATTTAAAAGATGAAAGGACCTTTTCTGCTGGGTAATATCTCTGAATTCTTTTTTTTTTTTATAAATCTATTTTTAGTACTTGAACAAATGGACATAAATAATTCCAACCGTTAACAGCTAAAAATGGACAACCATTTCTGGATCAGGAGAAAGACAGACTAATTACATTAATGTAGAGTAATTATATATATTTATGTTCACTATCCTCACTGCAGTGCTGAGATAAAATTCTCTTTAGAAGGGAATTGGTGAAGTCAGAGAAGCAGTAGGTTGCTTGGCAGATGTTTGGGAAGTTTCCTGGGAAATGCCAGCTGTCTGAAAGTAGAAGAAATGTTTGCATTAGAACCTTTGACTTGTACTAAATGCCGGGTCAGAACAGTGGGCTAAGGAGCCTACCCAAGCTGATACCTGCAGGCTTCTCAGTTAGAGTCCAGAATAGGCTTCTTTCGCTAGTATCTTACAGTAGGCTCTTGGTTTAAAAGCACAGTGGTGTTCTACACCTACGCTGTGCATGTATATGAGATTACTGCTGAAAGAAAAAGATGCTTAAGTAGAATCTTTTGCCATTTATTGCTGCGAATGCTGGACTACTTGCTCCAGATTATGACATAGACTTAAGGGGTCAACTTCCAGATGATGTTTCTAAACTTTTACTACCAAGGCCAATAAGAGCCATGGGTTTCCTGGCGATTTGCCAGAGGGATGGGTATGCTGAGCTGGGCTCAACTCTGGATTCTGAATGGTGGCTGAGTCCACCAATAAAAGCAGTGTCCCAATACAGGTTCATTGATTTGGACCTCACCATTCTGTGTAGGGGGACCTACTGGGCTGGGACATTATGTGAGGGGACAAGTGAGGGAGTTGTCTGATTGGCCAGACTTGAGTCATAGCCTCAACTTTAGGCCAATCATTTTGGCTGGAGAGATCGGTAACATGATTAACTAGGTCAAGGCGCGTGACCTTCGTTCTGTCTGGAGGAGGGCTGGCCTCGCCAGAGCCCAATGAGCATGGAAGGATGACAAGAAACCTCTGTTTTCAGAGGAGGTTGGAAGGACAGATGTTGGGCAAATAAAACTACTGGAAATCCACTCTAGCCATCTTTCATCGTGTGATCTTGGGCAGAGAATATAATCTCTTTTAACTCAAGATAAATGGCAATTATAATTTTTCCCTCATAAGGTTGAAGATTAAATAAGTCAACATATATAAAAAACAAAGTACTATGTTCGGCATAGAAGAGGTACTCAATAAATGTTAATTTCTTTGATACCAAATAGACATCTGTATTTTAATTCTTGTTAAAAGGTCTTGAAGTGCTAATTTGAAAGTTTGATTCTGAAGTTTCTGTCTGGGGTGTGATTAGGGGAGGAGGTAACAAGAAGGAGAAAATGACTTTTCTGTCATACTATCCTATGTCAGTCCCAATAATTCCAGAACTCCCTTGCACCTTTCAGCAACCATCCCAGAAGCAAAAGCTATGGCCACCTCTTCCATTAACACACTCACTCCCTGGCAGCTTCTCATCTACCCAAACATCAATCTACCCACCCATCCATCCATCCACCCACTCATCCACCCATCCACCCATCCATTCCCCTAACCATCCATCCACCACCCATTCATCCATTCACCTCTCCATCTATTCATACATACCTTGAAGAGGTATTTTTTGAATACCTACTAAATGCCAGATACTGTGCTAAGTACTGACAAAGCCATCATGCTTTAAACAAAGCCCCTGATTAGGGAGTTAGATTGTGAAGTTGTTTGTTTGCTCATTTTTTTTAAAAAAATTTATATCCTACTTAAACTACCTTGTAGACTGGGGGAAGGGGATAAGGAGAAACAGTAAAAAGACCTCCCCCCACGCTTCCCTAGTACAAATTTTAGTGAGACTTTTAAATGTGTATTGTTGCCTTCTTTAGGAAAAGAAAGTCCAAATTCTGAGCACAGTGCAAAGGATAATGAAATAATTTTGGACACCTCTACGTGGCAAGGTGAAATTCATTAGGGAAAAAGGAGGCAGGAGTTCAGACTTTCCTCAATGGCTTTTTAAGAGACCCAGAAAATCATCTCCAAATAACCCTTTTAAATGTAAAAGGAACAGTCTTGTTAATTAAATATTTAATGAATATTATAGCTAGCATATTAATTTTAGGTAAAATTTATGAAGCAGGGGCTGCATTTTATATGCTGTCTTATTTTATGACTATTCTGAATATTGATAGTACCTTGCACTTTACTCATGTGATCTTGATGTGGATTCTTTTCTCAGAGCCTTGTGATGAGTCTGTTAAGCAGACAGGGTAGAGCACTCTATCCTTAGGTTACAAACTAGCAAAACAAGGCTCTGAGATGTTCATGTGTGATTAAGGTATAAAGCAGAGGTCCCAAACCTATGGTGAGTTGTATAATTATTTCACTATATATTACAATGTAATAATAATAGAAATAAAGTGCACAATAAATATAATGCACTCGAATCATCCCAAAACCATGCCCCCCGCTCCCCAGTCTGTGGAAGAATTATCTTCCATGAAAGTGGTCCCGGCTGCCGAAAGGGTTGGGGACCACTGGTATAGAGGCTAGGAGTGGCAGGGCCAGAACATGAACACAGCCCTTTTGGGCTTAAGTTCTGCATCCTTTCCCACCTACCATTATTGCACCTGGAGGTATGGCAAGCAGGTGGCAGGAGATGTGAGGTACACGTTTTTACCCACTTTATAGGCCTTTCCATATAACTGCTTTAGCCTAGTGTTTCAAGGATTTTACTTTGTCTCGGAGTCATGTCTAAGTCATCTTTAAGTGTTGAGACCTTGGTTAGGGGGCCCTGTATTGCATCTTTGTTACAACCAGGAAGTTCGTCCACTGCGAAAGGACTTGCTGGGGAACTGTTTCCAGGAATGCAGTGTGGCCAGAAGAGGGCATTGCTCTCCAAATCCACTGCTTGTGTTAGGGGAATGGTGTAGGAAATGTCAGAAACGGGTCTCTAGAGCCAGTCGGCCAAGGGCCCAAATCCTGGTTACCTCCTCTTAAAATTATGGTGAACTTGACCAAGTTATTTCACCTGTATGTGTTTCATCTCCCTCCTCTATAATATGAAGATAATTATTCCCTACTTAGATTATTAAATGAGTTTTATCAACTGTATGGGGAGCTAAGTAGTCTATATCATCCATTCATGAATCAGTCTCTCTCTCTCACACACACTCCTTACCAAATAACTGAAACGTTTGTGCACGTTCTAAACTTCGTACCTCACGCAAAGCGGTGCGTGCACCTGTCAGAATGAATGGCATGGTGGGATTTGGGCAGATGCATCGTTGTCTCTGGGACGTCTCATGGAAGCAGATGAGGCAAGAGCTGGCTTTTGGCAACTGTCTGCAGGACAGGGTGGGCTGGAAACACATCCTTCCCCAGCCCGTCACAGTGCCTGCCATTCCTCCACTAGTAAATTCTTCCTTGGGTCTTAATTTTTTGTTTAAAGACACTTCAGGTGTCTTTTGGACACTTCTGAAAAACCCAGAAATATCCCAGTGAGTGGTGCCTAAGTCTGGAGAGAGACAGTAGTAGAAAAAAAAAAAAAACAAAAAACTCACTGGTTAAGAACAGATGTGGGAGATTTTGCAGATCAAAGATAGTCTTCAAACTTTACTTTTTATACTGAAGGAGGGGCTAAATCACCATGTAACTATAGTAGTTTTTTTTTTTTTTAATTCACTACAAGTAGGATTTGTAAACACATATCGACACTTTGCTGAGTGCTGACTCAAGCTTCATCAGTCTCCCGTCAGCTTGCTTTCACATGGGAAAGGCTTTTATTGGCATGAAGATGGAAAACACACACACGCACACCACACATACGCACCATACACACTACACACACATACACACCACACTACACACACATATCACACATGCACACATCACACACACACACACCACACCACACACTACACGTGACAACTGTCTAGTTCCTCACATTTGCTCTGACCAGCAGGTCTATGGCAAGTACCTTCTTTATTATCTGAGCTGGGCCTGCATCATATAATACAATTAAATTTTTCCCAGCACATTCTTAGCACTCACCATGAATTCTTTAATAACAACTTCATGTGGTGCACATCATTACTATTGTCTGCATTAAACACAGAGGAGGAAACTGGTAGGGCAACCAACCATCTTGGTTTGCCTAAGACTGAGGAGGTTCCAGGAACATGAGGCATTCAGTATTAAACTGTGAAGTCTCAGACACGTTGTGACAAGTGGGTCACTGCAGAACTGAGGCACAGAAAGACCATGTAACTTCCTACAGGTCACACAGCTGGTGAATAGTGGAGATAGAATCTGATGCTACCCAAGGATTTCAGCTACGGATTCGTCGGTCCCATTCGCCCTCTGTAACCGGGCTGGACCCTAACATTACAATTCCCCACCATGATCAGTCCAGTAAAATAAAAATGTATCAAGTTAGTGATGTATCTCATGAATTATCATGTATATCCGGACACTCTAACGTGTTTGTCCAAATGAAATATCAAGTATTAATGGAAAAAACTAATCTATTAAGAAGCTAATAAAATTTTTAAAAATACTAAGCTCAAATCCAACACAGAGAGGCATGATACACAGTCTTCCTACTTCCTGCACTAGCTAGGAAGATAAAACTGATATTCAGGGAATTATTTAGGGAGAATTACTGCTGAACACATTTCACTTACTGTAAGAGTTCTAGGAAACCAGGAGCCGTGCACAGCAGCAAGAGCAACAGGTTAGGAGAGAAAGCGCTGTGGAAATGTGGGACATGAGCTAGAAAGAATTTTAGTGTTACCTAGACCAGATGCAGATGTTTGGAAGGAGAGATTTCTAGGTGAAAACAACAAGAGAATAATCCTGCCAGCAGCACAGAACCTACGGCATGGAGGATGTTCAGGATGAGGTTGCAAAACAGGAAATGGGGACAAGAAAAGAGGGTGTCCACGGGTTTTCCTAAAGAAGAGGAAGGCAACGTGCTCACTCATCACCCAGACATCACAGATCAGAGTATTGCATGCAGATAACACTTTCAAAAACCTATAAAATGTTTACCCCTGAACAAGCCAAAGCCCAAAATCCATTTTGACTCTTTTCTACCTGTATGTATTTGAGTGTAGGGAGGGGAGTTCTGCAATTAATTTCCCTAACCTGGCTCAAAAATTTTATGGATTGTAACTTTTAAACCATCATAAAGGTTACTAAAACAAAAATTATTCAGATGGACAGTGTTTCCTATGAGTTATTATGTGCAACGGAAAATTTTAACACATAGGCCCAAACTACTCATCAAGTCATGATGAGGAAAACAACACATTGAAAATCAAATTGAAATGACATGAAAACGAATACTCAAACAATCCACTGTTTTCCAATTTCTGGCCTTGCTTTTGACTGAAGAATCCGTCGTTCCCGAGAAATCCCACTGACTGAATTAACAAATGGTTAAGGCCTATAAAGTTTGGATTTCTTAAATATGTTTATCCAAACTTCACTTGAGACACAAATTTTGGGAGTAGTTTAGCCCAGTACCAGTTTCGAACCAATAGACAACAAGCTGTATATTCTGTATATTCAAGCTGTATGTTCTTGATTAAGAACTTAATAACAGCTATAATCACCCATCGAAATGCCAACAGTAAAAACTGACAGTTGCAGAGGTACAATTCACAAGTGAGAAGAGACTGCATATATTTGCACAAATAAAAATAATTTACATTTCTGTGAACTATAGAATGAGTCACTCCATATTTATATATTTATGCATGCCATTGGGTTGTGTATTGCGGTCTAATATTCTAATTACTCCCAAATCAATCCCATTTTCTTCTCTATGGAGGAAAATGAGCTATAGGCTTATCTATGCATATTCTGCATAGATAAAACAGCACATCAATCTATGGTGTTTCTCAAAGTATAGTCTGAGGACTTCCTGCCTCAGGATCATCTGGGCTGTGTGTTAAAATGCAGGTGCAGAGGGCCTGCACTGCACATAGGTTTAGGAATTCAAATATATAAAAATCTGTTCCCTGTAGGTGATCTTTGTGCACTCTAGTTTGGAGGACCATTGGCACAGAAGGCACAGAAAACAGGTCCTTCCCCACACCAGGTTACCCAGAGCAGCGATAGAACCACATCCAGAACAAGTAATTTCATACTCCAAGTCTTCAACAAATTGCCCTTGCTGACCTAGATTCAAATGCACGAGGGCTGCAAAAATGCATAGTGTAAGAACCTCCCCATCCCCAAACCTCTTACCGACCAAGTGTCTTCACCATTATCAGAATCGTCTGGGGAAAGTATAAGACTTGCTTGATATGTTTTGCAAGTTGCAATTAAATATTCACAGAGCAAAAATCCCTATGTGGTTCTTTGTTGTACACGAATTACGTGCGAAGGGTATATTATAGCAGGCAGCGAGCATTTCTTAAACCGTACATCTTATTAACCGTGAGACTCGACCCACTGTGCCATGTGAGTGGCTGCCTCTCCTCTTCCTGTGTGTGTTTGACCTACAATTCCTCCATGTTTAAACCTCGCCAAACCTCTCTGCCCTAACGAGTTCGGCTCCATGGATATGCACACTGCTTCACCTGTCAGGAACACACTGCTCTCCCAAAGCACACTCCTAACTTCAATCAACGCTACTCAACACATTTGCTCCGGAAGCCTTGCCTTCCCTTCTCCTCCCACCACCAACCTGCCTAAAGTCTGTCTGGGGGATCTTCTTGTCCTTCCCACTCTCTGTCCCCTATAAAACAATACTGAATGTCTCCTGCTTATTCATACATGCTTCTCATGTGAACTGGCATTTGCCTTAATTTCCCCATGGGCTGTAATGACCTTATGGGATGGCGCTATCTTCCGCTTCCTTTGTACTATGTAATGCATTCTCAACATTCTGTGCAACAATTAGCTCTGGGCCTCTGCATGCAGCGAGGGCTTGACACGTGCTGCTGGCCGACTCAGTGACTGCCATTCTTCCTTCACTTTATGATGCACAGAATGGAAATGCTTCCTCTCAGCCACTGAATGAAACTCGATTTCCCCAAGTGTTAATTTTATAAAACCAGGCAAACTGAGTTAATGTGAGTCCATCACTGTGAGTTAGCCTCATAGCTCACATCCAGTAGACTCACGCAGGCTTTTGTTTTCTTTTTTTTCCCCCACAGCCTATTTTTTAAAACCCTCAGTAAACACATTTAATAATCAGTCGGTAGATTATCATACAAAAGTAGTTTTAACTAAATTTGAATTCAATCTTTATTTGAGGCGGCGATGGCTAATATTGACTGTTGCATAAAATTATGAGAAACCCCTGAGTAGTCAGCTCCAGTGGAGCCTAGATCTATTTTTTAAAACCAGTTATTGATTTCTGCAAATAGGCTTTCCTTGAGGCTCCAGCAGATCACGGTCTTTAGGTGAAGTGTGGTGGGGTGATGGATAGTGAGGGCGAGTACATTTTCCCTTTGTTCATCTACATTCTTATTAATAATAATATCTTTCATTTATAACTCCTTTCATCCCCCAGCAGCGTGAAGTGCTTTGCCGACGTAATAACACTGTATGGAGAAATCCATCACCCATACCGCAGGCAAAACGCAGCGGTTGTCTAGCTGTCCCGCTCGGCTGCATCCCAGGTTGGGGACACCAGGAGGAAGCTGATGGCCAGCCATCAGCAGACAATCACGGGTGCCTATGTTGGAGGGGGGCCAGGCCCTTTGGCCTAACACCCACCAGTGTGTGAGGGGCTCTGGTTCCTACTGATGGCACTGAGTCCCATCCCATAACCACCACACCAGGTCAGGGTTACAATGGGCAATTCATCTCAAAGAACTAATCCATCTGAGGACAGTGCTTAACTGTCCCGTTTCAAAAAAAAAAAAAAAAAGGCAAAATTGAGTGAGCCGAGGCGGATGGGATATAATGTGTGCACAAATGTCTACCTGCCTTACTCCATGGGCATGCTTGGCTGTAACAGCATGTCCTGGGTTGCAGCGATCCCGTGCTTCTAAACATTTCCTCTCCAAAGCTCCTGTTTCCTTTCTCGCTCAGTTTCAAGAAGGCCAATATGGCAGTCTGAATGTCTGGGATTAATGGCTAAACCTTACAGGGGAGGACTGGTTTAGGTTAGGTCACTTAGCTACCTACTAAGTGTATAACTTTAAGCAAGTGGCTTACCATTATTATTCCACAGAAAACGTCAAAGCCCTATCCAAAAATTGGAGTTCCATTTTTTAACTCCCTATAATTAATTTTTATCTGAATATTTTCCCTCTACCTTGGTTGGGTAGCACACTGTAGATATTAAAAAATACGTTGGTTGGTTAGAAAGCAAAACAGAAAAACAGAGGAACGGCATGAGTAGGAAAAGATGATGAGTTCATCCATTAAGTTCCCCTTCGCAAGAGTGTGTCATCAGGGTGTACAGGTGATTTCTTTCAAGTGTTTACTGTATGAAGTCATTTTTCTCATCATTTAGACATCTTCTGAAACTCTGCTTTCTCTAGGATAACTTCCATCTCCACTAGCAAGGAAATTGCCAGCCCCTGCCAACCCATAGCAGAAGATCACATGATGCGTCCCTCGGGTACTCCTGCTAATTAGCAACCCAGATTCCTCCCACCCCAAGCAACCCATCCGCGGAATCCTGTGGAGGATGTCAGTCCCTTGTTCTCATTCGTGACTTAATTTAATGGCTGTACTCCTCTGCAGTTTGACCTATTCATGCGTATTCAGATCACTGCCTGTGCTTAGAAAGCAGACCCTTAAAGAGTAAGCATTCGCTCTGCTTTGTCCTACAGCACAGGGCTCAGTGCACTGTTGTCACAGGCAAGTGGATGCTTAAATGTCCCCTGATGCCAACTATTCAGGATGTGCTATTTTGCTGTGCTCACTGGGTGCAGATTATTTTCGACCAGCTCAGTATCGGCTGTGTGAGCAAGACACTGGCTTAATTACCTTTCCTAATGGCTGCTGAGGATCAAAGGATGGGTGAGCTGGAATGCTGAGTGGCACCAGCTGCCATTTCCCATTTCCTTGCTGTCCTGAGCCTTGTCCCTGAGAGGCAAGATTAGAAATGACATCCACTTATCGCCACTTTTTCTTCCATGACGTGTGGCTCATACCTTTAAGTGAGCAAGCATCTTCCCCCGCGTAGCACCGGAGGAAGCCGTGGGCTCCCTGCCCACTTGATTACCCTCTCTCCAGCTGATGCAGCAAACCCAGCCGTGCTGCGCTGACCACGTGAGATGATTGAGTCCTCAGCTCCTGAACTGGGGCACATCACAGAAATGTTGGACTGTGAGACAGATCTTATTAAATAGAGGCACACACGGGGGGCTCTCTTTTGGGGTCTCCATTTGTCTTTTGAGGTTGTTAATGAAAATAAAGTTTCTTTCCTCTCTGGACTTAGAGTTATTTCTAAGGAAATGTCTTGCCTAAAAAAATGCGGAAAAATATTTCACCGTCAGAAGTCAATGACCTCTACACTCTGTCATGCTCCTTCCTTTACCTATATGCATCCTCTCGCTAGACTGAAAGGCGCATGAGGACCATGTGTTCTCAAAGCCTAATTCAGTGTCTGCTCTGTGACGGTGCTTAATAAATGGCTGTCGAATGACTGAAGGCATGAAGTAAGGAGTAAATGAATTCTACAATAAACATAGAAATGCTTACTGGATGCTTTTGTATCATAGGCTAAATGCCCTGTGACGTCAGTTGATCAGTTAGAACCGTCTATTGGAGAGTCCATGTGTGCCAAATGGAGGAGGAGAAAAAGATTAAATCCATTCTTTGCCCAGGTCATGAATGCAGAATTTTCCAAAAGACATAGGGGAAAAAAAACGTTTCTTACTGGAATTTGTTGTAATTGGCGTGCACTGACCCAAATGTTAAAAGAAATGCATTGCCTTTTCGTACCATTAAGTCATTTTTTTTAAACCCCGAAGTTGTTTGGTCAGAAAAATTGCCCTCTCATGTGCACAGGTGCCAACCAAGAGCTCCACAAGTTGCTTATTTTGATCCCTCTTGAACCGCTCCCCGTTTCCTCACTCCTTCTTTAACCCTGAGTGCCCAGAAAAGGAAAGAAGAAGAAAGGGTCCAGCTGCCCACTCTGCAGTGCAGACAGCTCAGGACAGAGAGAGCAGGTACCTAAACTGCCCCCAGGGCCACTGGACTCCTGTTCCCCGCGGTGCACTCAGGCGAATCTCTTAGGAGGCTTCTGAATTAGGGTAACGCACTTGAAGTAGAGACTAAAGAATAGAAACAAGCTAGGTCAGAGGCAGTCAGAGGGGCTTGAGTGGGCTGTACCAGACAGCCATGCAGAGTCACTGTGGGTGAAGAGACGGGGAGGTGGGTGGAGAAGGAAGCGCAGGGTGGCTGAGAGGCAACACTCTGAGGTGGGTTTGCAATGCTCTGCAATCCTCTGCAATCCAAGGAGCCACGCCCCAGCCTGGCTCATTGAGATGTGCATCCCACGTTTGCAATTGTCTTCCTATGTATATTTATGTAGAATACCCGGCATCCCTGCAAGAAGCCGCTGCTTGTTATTTTGACTGATTACAGGCGAGTGACTGCGTGGTAATGGCTGCAGCCACTCATTAGCTCCGCGAGCCAGACAGAAACCATCAGCTCATTCCGACCGCATCCGCCCCTGGAGGTGAATATTCAACAGGAATTGATCTCCTTAATGAGAACACAGCCCGCGCTGCTTCGATTAGCAGCAGTGGAATTTTAAATAGTTAATTATGACACAGGGTCAGCATGTGCGCGTGTGCGCTGGGGAGCACGCGTGTTTGCGGGTGGTTGGTGGGCCCTCCACCAGTGTGGGCCTAGGCCTGGCAGTATGGCCAGGGAGGGTGATTCCGGAGGGTGATTCTGGAGAACGGCATGGAAACCCCAGGGGTTGCCCCAGGAGTGGCCCTTCATGTCTGGGAATCTCTAGAAGGAAGCCCTGGGGATGTGCCCTTCCCCGTGCCCACTGGACTCCCCAGGGCTGCTCTCCTGGCACTCTGTCCAACACCCCTTTCCTGTGGCAGGCAGGCCCGTGGAACACCATGGGTGGATGCAGATGGAGGCTGTGGTCTAGGCGGGCAGATCTGCCTGTTCCAAACAAAGTTGCTCCCTTTTTCTAAAACTTGGCTGAAAGACCTCCTTCCCCAAAGCCGATGAACATAATTAAGAATAGGCTGAAATGGACAAGAAGACGTGATAATTGATTGTGGCCTTTCTGTCTGGCAGCTGCACTTAATTAACCTTTAGATTCAAATATCAAGCGGTGTCTGCATGGAGAGGCTTGGAGAAGGGGCTGTCCGACCCCACTTCTCTCTGCTCACCAGAGGGATTGGTTCAGAGGTCACCTTGGGCCTGGGCCAAACCTCCCCTACCCCATACCCATTCTCACCCAAACACCATTCAGAAACGTAGAGACTCTTCTCAAATCCTCGAGGACACCAACGTCCCCCCTGTGATGGCACTACTGCAGTCTGGCCTGCAGCTTGGAGCCACAGTGCTTGCAAACTGGAGTCTGTTACTTGGGTTCTTCTTAACCTGGCCTTTTGCATGGCGACCAAAGCCCCAATCCACTGGTGTTCTGTGTCCAGGAAACAAAAGCGAGACAGTCCTGCTCTGGTCTCTTTTGTCTTACCAGCCTGCAGAGATCATAATCACTCACAGTAACATCATCTTTGAGAACAAAGCCCAGTGAATGTGAGAATTATAGGTGAACACAGGGGATTTGGGACTCTGCTCAAACTCACAGCCACAGACTGAAACACCAGGAGCAGCGAGTCTCAGTACCATGTGTGGGGCTCCTGGGAGCTGCACACAGAGCTTTGGTTTTGTCCGTCCTCATTTAAGGGCTGACCCTGGTGAAGCCACATCAGCTGCAGCCGTCTTTGAGGCCTGTTGCTGGGGATGACATGGCGTGCGCCTCAGGGTGTGCAGGGCCATAGGTGATGCTGCGTGTCCCCTGCACGCTCCCGCCCTCTGGGATCTGGAAGAGGCTGTTTCCCAGCACAAGCCCGGTCGGGGCTCTTTATACTGATGGCTTCTCGGGGCTGGTGTGAAACCAGCAGCAGCACGATGGACTGCCTGACCTCTAAACGTAGCTCGGAGCACAATTCAGGTCTCTTTTCCTCCCATCGCCCTGGTCATCTGGCTTCAAAAGAGGGTCAGATTTTCCACCCTGCAAAAGAGCATGTCTGAATTGATGTGTATTTTGAAGGCCAGGCTGGTGGTAGTGTTTCTGGTTATGTTTTACCTGTCTTGGCTGGACATATTTCAAAAGAAGTAAAGAAAAAAGAGAAAGAAAGAATAAAAAGAAAAAAAGGAAAAAAAAGGAAAGAAGAGACATAAAGCATATATATATGCACATACACAGTGTCACATATGTATATATATATACACTTATACATATATATTGCATTTTCTTTCTCTTATTTCCTGTGCCCATTTTTGTCCTCAAAATTTTTCTTTTTTTTGTATTATCATGATTGTTATTATTATTATTTTTATATTGTCCCTTCTACCATTGCCTCAAAAGTTTTTCTATTCAGTTTACACCTTAATAGTGGACCTATTCCTTCCTTTCTAGATCAGGCATGTTTTCTGTTCCTTTATGGATTTTTCAAAAGCAAAAATAATAACCCTTGCTACCAGACTCTTAAATAAGAGAGGAATTACTGTTTTTTTTTTTATTCATGAGACCGAGTCTCACTCTGTTGCCCTGGTTAGAGTGCAGTGGCATCATCATAACTCACTGCAACCTCACACTCTTGGGCTCAAGGGATCCTCCTGCCTCAGCCTCCAGAGTAGATGGAACTACAGACACACACCATGATGCTCAGCCAATTTTTCTATATTTAGTAGAGACGGGGTCTCACTCATGCTCAGGCTGTTCTCGAACTCCTGAGTTCAAGTGATCCTTCCGCCTTGACCTCCCAGAGTCCTAGGATTACAGACCTGAGCCACCACACCTGGCCTAGAGAGGAATTACTTTTAACCAAAGGACAACTATGGCAGGAACACAGTGTCACAGCCAAGAGTGATCCTAACTCTTCAGCAGACCCCTGGCTCCCTGCCTGGCACTGCCCCCTTGCCATGGCTACAGGCAGCAAGGACCCAGTGTCCTCTGCCCAGAGTGCTGCATAAGAAGGTCCTTGGAGAAAGATGCTCAGAAGAAAAGGGCCATAGAGTGTATGACACAGAAAACCAATTCTTCTGTTGCATCGGTGTACTTTCTGCAAAACTGAAGACTGTTATTCAAAATGACTCCTGGTCACTTATTCCTGGATTACTCTAAGAGTGTGTATGTTCTTATTCCTCCAGTTGATAGTGAGCAGTAAGACTGAGGCGGACTGAGCTATCTGCAGGAATTCAGGTATAAAGAGCATTGGTATTATCAATAAGCATTAAGGATAAAAAGTATTATCTAAAGAAGAAAGGGGTCCAGATGGTGGTTCTCAAATATCAAATTACCTAGGAATTACTTAGGGAGCTTATGATGGGCTGACTGTATTCCCCCAAAATTCATATGTTGAAGCCCTTGTCCCAGTGTGATGGTATGTGGAAGTGAGGCCTTTGGGAGGGAATTAGGTCATTAGGGTGGAGCCCTCACGAATGGATTAGTTCCTTACATAAGGAGAGGCAGAGAGCTAGCTAGCTTTTTTCCTACCATGTGAGGACACAGCAAGAGGGTGGCTGTCTGTGACCAGGAAGAGAGCCCTCACCAAGAACCCAACCCTGCTAGCACCCTGGGCTTGGAGCTCCAACCTCCAGAACTATGAGAAAGGGAAGTTTATTGTTTAAGCCACCCAGTATTTTGTTATAGCAGCTGTAGCAAGGTCAGAGTTTGTTAAACATACATATTACAAGGCATCACCCTCAGAGATCCTGACTTATTAGACCTACAGTTGGGTCCATACCTCTGCATTTTAGTAAGGACATTGGGGTGATTCTCATGCAAGTGTTTCCCACGTCTCACTTGGACAAATATTAGCCAAGGTTAACAATGCAGCCTACTTCTTGTCTTTTCTGAGGACATTTCTCCAATATCTCTTTGGACCAAGAACATAAGCTTAGTTATAAAGAAGCAGGATACTGTAGTGTTTGGGACTATTTGTGACAACGTCTGTGTGTAAATGTGTGGGACAGTAAACAGTGCTGAAATAAGTTTTAGACACTCCCCTTTTCTTTCTCACTTTTGTCCACTGTGGTAGACACTGAACACAGCTGGCAAAGTTTCTAAAATGGCATTCTAAAGATGTCCCATCCTAACTCCAGGTACCTATGAATTCACTGGACATCACACTTGATTATGTTATGTTCTATGGCACAGTTGACCCTAAAATAGGAAGAATACCCTGGGTTATCCAAGTGGGCCCGGTGTCATCATAGGAACCATTGGAAGCAGGGAATTTTTCTCCAGCTGGTGACAGAAGGAGACATCAGACAGAGTCAAAGCACCAGGAAGAACTGACAGGGCTTTGCTGGCTTTGAAGATGGAAAGAGCCACATGCCAAGGGATGTCGCTGACATTTAGGAGCCAGAGCAGCCCACAGTCAGACAGCCTGTGAGGAATCAAGGACTTGAGCCCCATGACCAACAAGCTTACCAATCTCGGAAGCAGATCTTCTCCAGGGGCTCCAGATAAGAGCCCAGGCTGGCTGATCCCTTGATTTCAACCTTCTGAGACCCTAAGCAGAGAACCCAGCCAGGTTCATGCAGACTTCTGATCTACACAACTGTGAGATGATACACTGCTCTAAGCCACTACATTTTTGGTGATTTGTTACACAGCAATAGAAAACTGCTACACTTCAGGAATACCAAAAGAAGAAAATATAGCCCTGTCCTTCAGAATCTCCTAAGACAGGCCAATGATACACAATCAATTAAAATATGACGTGCTGAGCATTTATTAAAAGAGATGAACACCGTAAAAGAACCGTAAAACAGGAGAAGGTTTGTTCTTGCTTGTGTGCTGGGCTGAAGGGAGCTCAGAAAAGCTTTCACAAAGGGGGGATGTGCAGGCTGGGTCTTGGAGGAGTCACAGGATTCTTCCAGGGAGGGGGAGGACATTGTCAGAGGAAATGGCAGGAGCAAAGGCAGGTGATTGTCACAAGTGGGGAAGAGCAGCCACAAGGCAGTTGCATCTGAAGCTTATCACACATGCACAGTGACCAGAGATGACCTTGGAGAGTTAGGCAGCAGTCAGGAATGTTTCACCTCATGCCAGAGTGTTTGGGCAAAACCTTGCATTTGCCATAGGGAATCCTAGGAGATGGTAAGCAGAAGAGTGACTACTCAGATTGTTTTTCTGCTTGGAATTCAGGCACACAGAGAGCTTGCGTCACGCTCTCACAATTGTTATGTACAAGGGCTTATTCTTCCTTCACCTCCCTTCCCTCCCTCCTCCCCCCTTCCTTCATTCCTTCCTTTCTTCTTCTTTTCTTACTTCCTAATATAATGCATACTTTTTAAACACGCCACCTCAAACAGAAGCCAGAACATCACAATTTACATATACTGGTGTCTGTCCACCCTATTCTCTTATCTATTGATAGATTGATCTGTCACTCTGTCCATGTATCTATTTGGTATTGTCAGATCTATGTGCATTTAACTATATATTGTTAATTTCTTTTAATTGAGAGGAGACCATCATGCCATTTGTAATCTTTTGTATCTGTAATCACATTGCTAGGTTTCCTCCTATATTTTGCCTGTAGCTGTACTTCATTCATATTTTTTTAATTTCAAAATATTATGGAGTACAAATATTTTTGGTTGCATGTATCAATTTTGTTATGCTTGAATCAGGGTTATAAGTGTGCCCATCACCCAGATAGTGTTTATTGTATCAGTTAGGTAGGTTTTCGTACATGCCCTTCTCCCTCCTTCTCCCTTCCTCATTTCCACTAAGTCTAACTTCCCTCTGTGCACATGTGTGCTCATAACTTAGTTCTAGTTTAACGGTGAGCCTTAATTGATCCTTCTTCATAGCTGAATAGTATTCCATAGTATACATGTACCACATTTTGTTAATCCACTCATGAATTGATGGGCACTTGGGTTGATTCCACATCTTTGCAATTGTGAATTGTGCTACGATGAACATTTGAGTGCAGGTATCTTTTTGATAAAATGACTTCTTTTCCTTTGGGTAAATACCCAGTAGTGTGATTGCTGGATCAAATGGTAGGTCTACTTTTAGTTCTTTGAGGAATCTCCATACTGTTTTCTGTATAGGTTGTGCTATTTAATAGCTTGCAGTCCCACCGACAGTGTGTAAGTGTTCTTTTCTCTGCATCCACACCAGCATCTGTTATTGTTGGACTTTTTAAGAAAAGCCATTCTAACTGGGGTAAGACGATATCTCATTGTGGCTTTAATTTGCATTTCCCTGATAATTAGTGATGCTGAGCATTTTTTTTATATGCTTCTTGGCCATTTGTCTATCTTCTTCTGAAAGGTTTCTGTTCATGTGTTTTACTCACTTTTTAATAGGATTGTTTGTTTTTTCCTTGTTGATTTGCTTGAGTTCTTTGTAGATTCTGGTTATCAGCCCTTTATTGGATGTACAGCTTGTGAATATTTTCTTCCATTCTGTAGATTGTCTATTTGCTCTCTCGAGCTGGTAACCATACTGTAGAAATGTTGCTGTGATTGCCATTGGGGTCTTCTTCATAAATTCTTTGCCTAGGCTAATATCTAGAAGAGTTTTTCCAACATTTGTTTCTAGAACTATTATGGTTTCATGACTTACATATAAGTCTTTTATTCATCTTGAATTAATTTTTGTGAGTGGTGAGAGATACAGATCCTGTTTCAATCTTCTGCATGTGGCTATTCAATTTTCCCAACACCATTTGTTGAATAGGGATTCTTTCCCCCAGTGTACGTTGTTGTGTGCTTTATCAAAGATCAGTTAGTTGTATGTGGATGGTTTTATATCCGAGTTCTCTTTTCTATTCCATTGGTGTATGTCTGTATTTTTGTGCCAATAACATGCTGTTTTGGTTACTATAGTCTTGTAGTATAGTTTGAAATCTGGTAATGTGATGCCTCTATATTTGTTCTTTTTGCCTGAAGTTGTTTTGGTTATTTGGGCTTTTTTCTGGTTTCATAGGAAGCACAGAATTATTTTTTCTAGATCTGTGAAATATGACGTTGATATTTTGATGGGGATTGCATTGAACCTACAAATCACTTTGGTAGTATGAATATTTTAACAATGTTGATTCTACTGATCCATGAGCACAATAATGTTTTTCCATTTGTTTGTGTCATTTGTGATTTCTTTCCTCAGCATTTCGTATTTCTCTTTGTAGAGATCTTTCACCTCCTTGGTTAAGTATATTCCTAGGTATTTTATTTTCTTTGTAGCTATTGTGAATGGTAGTGAGTCTTTGATTTGACTCTCAGCTGAATATCATTGGTGTATAAGAATGCTACTGATTTGTGTAAATTGATTTTGTAACCTGAGACTTTGCTGAATTTATTTATCAATTTCAGGAGCCCCTTGGCAGAATATTTGGGGTTTTCTAGATATAAGATCATATTGTCAACAAAAAGTGATAGTTTAACATCCTGTTTCCTGATTTGTATACCTTTCACTTCTTTTTCTTGCCTGATTGTTCTGGCTAGGACTTTCAGCACTATATTGAATAGAAGTGGTGACAATGGGTACCCTTTTCTTATTCTAGTTCTTAGTGGGAATGCTTTCGATTTTTCCCCATTCAGCATGATGTTGGCTGTGGATTTATCTTGCTTTTATCCTCTTAAGATATGTTCCTTCTATGCCTAGTATATTGAGGGTTTTTACCACAAAAGTGTTCTGAATTTTGTCAAATGCTTTTGCTACATCTATTGAGATGATCATATGGTCTTTGTTTTTGCTTCTGTTTAGGTGGTGAATCGCATTTATTGATTTATATGTGTTGAACCATCCTTGCATCCATGAGATGAAGCCCACTTGGTCATGATGGATGATTTTTTGATGTGCTGTTGAATTTGGTTTGCTAGTATTTATTGAGGATTTTTCCATCTATATTCACAAGAGGTATTTGTCTGTAGTTTTCTTTTTTTGTTGTCATTTTCTGGATTGGGTATCAAGGTGATACTGGCTTTGTAGAATGAGTTGGAGAGGATTCCATCCTTCTCAAAGTTATGGAGTAATTCGTACAGTATGAGTACCAGCTCTTCTTTGTAGGCCTAGTAAAATTTGGCTGTGAATCCATGTGGTCTGGGGCTTTTTTCTGTTGGAAGACTTTGTATTACTGTTTCAATATCATTGCTCATTATTGGTCTGTTCAGGAGTTCTATTTCTTCCTGATTGAGTCTTAGAAGGTTGTGCGTTTCCAGGAATTTGTCCATTTCTTCTATGTTTTCAGGTTTAGGTGCATAGAGATTTCCATAGTATTCACAGATGATATTTTGTGTTTCTGTGGTATCAATTGTAATATCTCCTTTTCCATTTCTGATTGAGCTAATTTGGGTCCATTCTCTTCTGTTCCTGGTTAATCTAGCAAGAGGTCTATCAATTTTGTTTATTTTTTCAAAGAACCAACTTTTTGTTTTATTGATCCTTTGTAAATTTTTTTGCTTTTCATTTTGTTTGGTTCTGCTCTGACCTTAGTTATTTCTTTTCTTCTGTTGGCTTCAGGTTTAGTTTGTTCTTCCTTTTCCAGTTCCTTGAGACATGTCATTAGATTGTTAATTTGTGATCTTTCTGTCTTTTTGATGTAGGCATTTAGGCTATAAATTTTCCCCTTGGGACAGCTTTTGCTGAATCCCATAGATTTTGTCAGGTTGTATCCCCTTTGTCATTGAGTTCGAGGAATTTTTTTATTTCCAATCTTAATTTCATTATTGACCCAATAATTGATCAGCAGCTGGTGGTTTAATTTCCATGACTTTGTGCAGAATTGCATGTTTCTCTTGGAGTTAATTTCTAGTTTTATTCCACTGTGATCTGAGAAGATTCATGGTGTGAGCTCTATTTTTTAAATTTGTTGAGACATGTTTGTGGCCTAAAATATAATCGATCTTGGAGAATGTTCCATGTGCTGATGAGAAGAATGTATATTCAGTAGTTTTTGGGTAAAATGTTCTGTAAATGTCTGTTAGGCCCATTTGTTCTGGAGTCCCATTTAAGTCCAATGTTTCTTTATTTATTTTCTGCTTGGATGATCTGTCCAATTCTCTCAGTGGGGTGTTGAAGTCTCCAGCAATTACAATGCTGCTGTTTATCCATTTGCTTAGATCTAGTAGGGTTTGCTTTATGAATCTCATGCTCCTGTTTTAGGTGCATAAGTATTTAGGATTGTTATCTCTTCTTGTTGAATTGCTCCCTTTACCATTATATAATGACCGTCTTTGTCTTTCTTTACTATTGTTGATTTAAAGTCCATTTTATCTGATATGGGAATGGCTACACCTGCTTTCTTTTGGTTTCCATTTGCATGGAATATTTTTTTTTTCATCCCTTCATCTTGTGTCTGTATGAGTCCTTGTGGATTAGATGTGTTTCCTGGAGACAGCAGATATTTGGGTTGTATTTTTTCATGCATTCACTCAGCCTATATCTCTTGAGTGGGGTATTCGGACCATTCACATTGATTGATAGAATTGACATGTGGGATACTTTTGTGTTCATCCTGTTGAGTAAAACCTTATTGCTTTGTTTTGCCTCTTGTGCTATGGTTTTATATGACCTCTGAGTTTTAGCTTTGGGTGGTTTTACACTGGTGAGTGTTTATTATCCTGATCCATGTATAATGCAGTTCTTTGTATTTCCAGAAGGGCAGGTCTGGTCTTGACAAATTCCCTCAGTGTTTGCTTGCCTGGAAAAGACTTTATGTCTCCTTCATATATGAAACTTAGTTTTTTAGGATACAAAATTCTAGGCTGACTGTTGCTCTATTTAAGAAGACTGAAGATAGGTCCCCAATCCCTTCTGGCTTGTAAGGTCTCCATTGAGAAGCCTGCTGTTAGCCTGATGGGTTTTCCTTTATATGTTACTTGATGTTTTCTCCTTATAGCTTGCAGGAGCTCCTCCTTCACGTTGACTTTTGCCAATCTGATTACTACATGTCTTGGTGATTGCCTCTTTGTGATGAGTCTCCAAAGTGTTCATCGAGCTTCTTGTATCTGGATGTCTAAATCTCTAGCAAGACCAGGATGTTTTCCTTAATTATTCCCTCAAATAGGTTTTCCAGCCCTTGTGCACTTTCTTCTTCACCCTCAGGGATGCCTATTATTCTTATATTTGGCCATTTTATATAATCCCATACTTCTCATAGGCTTTGTTCAGGCTGTTAATTCTCTGTTCTTTATTTTTGACTGACTGAGTTAATTTGAAAGAGTTGTGTTCAACTTCTGAGCTTCTCTCTTCTGCCTGGTCTAGGCTATTCTTAAAACTTTCCACTGTGTTTTGTATTTATTTAAATGAATTTTTCATTTCCAAAATTTCTATTTGGTTTTTTATAAATATGTCTATCTCTTTGGTGAATTTTTCATTCATTTCCTGAATTGTTTTTCTAGTTTCTTTGAGTTGGTTTTCCATTTTTTCTTGGATTTCATTGAGCTTCCTTACAATCTATATTTGGAATTCTTTATCTGTCATTTCAGTGGTTTCCTTTGGTTGGTATCTGTTACTACAGAGCTGGTGTTCCCTTTTGGGGGTGTTCTTTTGCTCTAATTTTTCTTACTTCTGGAGTTACTTTCACTGATTCCTTCTCATCTGGGAAAGTTATCACTTTGTATTTTTGGACTTTCTTTTGTTTAGATGGGGCTTTTTTTTTCTTCCCTCTTCACTTGTAAGGGAGTATCTGTAGCATATGTAGAGTAAGAAACTTTGCTTGTGGGTGCTTTGATGGGGGTCTGGGTTCTGAATGGGTGCCTTGGATATAGATACACTTAGTGTGGTAGTTTTCTCAGTTGCCAATTTTTTGTGGGGTCTAGCAGTGGTGAGCTATATGTATGAGCAAATGCCCTGTCTTTGATGAGGAAGGATGGAGGTCTTTGAGATTCTTTATCTCTCCCCAGCCCTGTGGTCTTTTTAACAGTGCGAATTGTATTGGAACGCTCAGTTTGATGTCTAATACAGTAGGTGGTGCTCGTGGGTAAGAATCCACCACACCCTGTATGATTAAGTTGTAAATGTTGTAAAGGGCTAGGCAAATTGACCTCCCTGTCGGTAGGTGGCACTTGCTGGAATGAACAGGATTCAGCGTAGTTTGGGGGATCTGTGACTGGCTCTAGCACCTCAGAAGAAGCACTTGAATGCTCTGGTGGTCCCCGGAACTTTCAGGTGAGTCCTTATTCTCCACGACAGCAGAAGCAGGTCAAAAAGTGAGGTTGCATGGGGCTGGGTTGGATGACCTTCTCCTCAGGCTTCATAAAAGCTGGTAAGGTAGCTCTTTCAGCAGGGATCAAAGGTCTGCTCCCAGTCTTCTGGGCAAAGCCACTAGGGTGGGGCTGAGGTGGTCCTCCACCCAATCAGAAAATCTATTTGTGGAGGCTTAGGCCATCTGAGATCCATAATCTGGCTATCAGGAGCAGGTTTTGCCCTTCTCTTCTGTCTCCTGCTCTGTGGTCTCCCTTCGGTATCTGCCAGGAGGCAGGAGCTCAAAGTAGCTGAGCTCCCCAGCAATGGTGCTATGGACTGGGTGCTTCCCTGTTCAGAATCCCACCCTGGGGTGAGAACACAGTCTTCCTGTTGGGGGAGGGGTGTTCCATGAGTGTGCTGTGGCTGAGACCCACACTGGGCCCTCTTTTCAGTTCTGCCCACTTGGGCTCCCTCGCCTCCTGAGATTAGTCCATAAATCTCCCCTCTGTGTCCCTGAGCAACACAATCGAGTCCTGGTGGTACAAGATCTGGCCTGCAGATCTTGTCTGACCCTGTCCCTGGGTCCCTGAAGATCAATTCCTGACTGTTCCTTGGAGAAGCATGCTGGTCCTGAGTTGCCTGTGGGGTGCTCAAGCAAGTTTGATGTCCTTGCACTTCCAGGTGTGCCCTGCTCTGAGGAGCCAGGCAAGCAGCACCAGAGAGGGCCAGTGAGCAGGGAGCTAACATTCTGAGCACCCCTTAGTCCTCTATAGGTCTTTAAGAGGAAAGATTTGAGCCCCCCTCTCTATGGAAGCCCCAGTGTGATATATGCACCAGCAAAGGGGATGCAGCCATTCCTGAGAGTCTTGGCTCAATTGTCTTTCTTGGCAGCCACAGGCTGGGGAGGGGAAGTGGAAGCAAAGAGTCTGAATGGAGGAAAGCTAGCCCCCTGGTCATCTCTGTTCCTCTCTCCAGAAAGCAGCCTGCCTGGGATGTTCACACCCCGGGGTCACACAGATCCCCTGGGACCCATCAGGCCCTGTGGCTCTTGCAGTCTGGGCTGGGGTCGTGAAATGTTTGTGTGGGAACAAAGAAGATGAAAAATGAGGATCAGAAGCCCCATGGGGAGGACAAAGGTGTATAGTGGGTAGGGAAGCAAAATGGTGCCTGCCATCTTGGCTTGGGTCTGTGATGATGGGAATGAACCCCAAGGGGGTTGGCAGCCTGTTGCTTTGTCCTCAAGAAGCTCCCAGTTCACTGGTAGCAGCAACTTTTGGGCTCATGAGGATAGAAAGGCTCTCAAGCAGCTCAGGAGCCTGCTGACTGCCAGAGGTGTGAGGGAGGGGGGAACAAACCATCCACCTACCCTTTTCGATGTACTCTAAGCTTCTCAGGGGTTGACCTCTGCTGATATTTTGCTCCTTCTAGTTCTACTCCACAACTTCTTCCCATGGAATCTCTTGTAGGTTCTGGCACTTTTCCCTCAGAATTACACCTGATCTGTGATTGTTTGTCTGTTTGTTTATCTAAAACAATTCCTTCTTTCTGAGATGATCTGGCAGGTGGTGTCTCTGGTCAGCCATCTTCAAAATTCTCTCATTCATTTTGATTGCTCTATATCATTCCACTGAGTGCATACACTGCAATGGATTTATTCATTCCTCTATTCTTCCATGTGTGGGAATTTGGGAGAATTATACAAAAGTTCTCTTAGCAGAAAATATGGCACAGTACCAGGGCAATATGTGTGAGTCGAGAAGAGAGGATAGGCTTAAAACTTAGGATAGATAAACTGGCTATGATAAATGTTCAAAATGTCTAGTCTGAGAGACATTCTTATTCAATTCAGATTAAAATTGTATACCTCTTTCTCCCCCTTCTACTGGGCATCATGTTGTGTCCATGCAAATGGAAGCCTCATCCAGCTGAGCTCTGTGGTCCAAGAGGACAGAGCAGGGCATGCATCTCAGTGTATGACTACATTCTGTGCATGACAGAGGAGAAGCAAAGGACTTTTTAATGTGTGAAAATACAGCTCTGGGCCATAGCCTTCTGAATCCTGCTGACAGATGGATGGAGATACTTGAGTGAGTCCATAGAGCTTCCCCACCCTTCCTTCATGGGAAAGGAGCCTGTAACAGAATAATCCCCTTGAGATGGGGAAGCAGTAGGCACAGAATGTCTTGCAGCTGCAGAAGAGAATAATCTTTTTTTTTCAATCCTCATAGTTTCTTAGTTGGAACAGACCCCTGTAACAAAAGACAGATTAATAAGAGAAAAAAAGCAGTTTATTAACATGTAAATTTCTTATATATGCTAGAGACACCAGGGAATGAGTCATTCTCCACAAGGTGGCTTTGAATTCCAGTTATACAGCATCTTCAACAAAGAACAGTAAATTTTTAGAGAAGTGACAAGACAATAGAGAAGGATTTCAAATCTCCAGGGGCAGCAAATTGTGAGAAGGGAAATAAATGGCTGATAAAGGCTAGTAAGTAGCGCTTGTCAATGTAGATTCTCTGGTACCATCTCCAGAAGATAAGTTGTCTTCAGTCCTTAACCTTTGTTCTCCCTGGTGCTGGGAGGGAGCATACCAACTGTCTTTCCAAATCTATGTCTTCGTTCTAGGCAAAACAAGGGAGGGTGGACAGCTCTCCTCTATCAGCTGCTTCTTAATTGTCTTCATATCTACAATTCTTCGTATTTTGGGGTGGCATATTCTGGTCTCCCATGTAGTCTAATAGGCGAGAATTGGAATTGATTATAGCATGGTGTTTTTTTGACACTTGCCCTAGACTAATTCATGACCTGCTGCAGGTATGAATAAATCCTTGAGGATTCAGTGGGATATAGGGCTCTTCTTCACTTACTGTTATAGGTAATATTGAAGAACCCTGACTGTACACTGGTGAGTTTGGAATCATGAGGAGTAGAACAAGTGGCATTTTCGACCATTGTCCTTTAAAAATACATTACAAAGCAGAGTGGTAAAAGAGAGGTTTTTAATTTTTAATTTTTATTAGAAATTATCCTTACATTTAATTTCTTCTGTCAAGTGTTTCATTATGCTTACAATGAGTAATTATCTTTATCATCCTTAAATATTTCATCTTCAAAGAAAATGTTTAAATAAACCTTTGTTAGAGTACTTAAATATACTATGCTATACTGAGCTTCATTTTAATGAAATTTGACCTTATTGTGGGGCTGGCATAAATTGGATATGGACATTGCTTAAACTGGTTTTTCCTAATTCATTGCATTATTTTAAACATTTCATTTTTGCGATAGTGTACACTCATCAAAAAAAAAATAGGTCATTTATAAAAAGGTAAGATTCTTGTATTTTTTTTTTTTTTAATCCTGGAAAGGTTTTACCTGGCCAAAAAAAAAAAAAAAGGGGGGGGGGTAATTTTTTGCTTTTTTTCTCTGTAAAGCAGAGCCTACATGGTGACGGAATGTTAAGTAAGCTTCACCAGGAAAAATGGTTCTAGTATCAGTTCTACCACTAACCTCTCTACACCTTTTCTCTGGTCTGTAGAATGAGAGGTGGAATAAATAACAGTGGTGCTAATTCCTGTGCATCATGCCAGGCCAATTCAGATGCAGATAAATATTTAAAGCCCTTTGGGAAGTCCAGGAAGCCGCTGGAAGTCCTGGTCAGAATGCTAAAAATATCAGGGATGCTATGGAAAAGATCAAATGCAAACCTATATATTTTTTTTTTTTTTGGCATTAGAGGATATTTCAATTTACTTTTGCTTTTAATCTAACTAATTTAAACTATAAATTGAGTTTCTGTTATGTGCCACACACACTGCTATTAAAGAAAACTCTTTTTTGAGGATGTTTGTGTTGAATTGTTTTGCAGCTGATCTGAATTAACAGAGAGATTCACATTTCCCCTCTTTGTTTTACAAGTATTTCCAAACCTAATCTTTCAGGTTTCTGTAGCAGTTTGTGCTCCCAAAGTCAAGCAGGAGGTTGAATTTGATCCTGAGGACCTTGGATAAGCACAAAGAATTATTTCCTTTGTCTAGACCAGAGTTACTCAACCTTGACACTATTGACATTTTGGTCCAGATACTGGTTTCTTGTGGAAGGCTGTGCTGTGCATTGTGGGATGTTTAACATCATCCCTAACCTCAACCTATGAGATGCCAATAACATAGCACCCCTTCCCCGCAACACACACCATTCTGGCAACCAAATATGTGTCCAGCCATTGCCAGTGACCCCTGTGGGGAAAAAGTGCCCCAGTAGAGACCATTTGTTTAGGCAAGGAGGCAGCAAACTATAGCTGGTGATCCCAATCCAGCCAGCCACTTGATTTGTAAATAAAGCAATAGTGGAACATAACCACACCCACTGGTTACACACTATCTATGGCTGCATTTGAACTACAATGACAGAGTTCAGTATTTGCAACAGAGATCATATCATCCACAGAGCCTAAAATATCTAGGCTCATGGGCCCCTAAAGTTATGCTGAAAAATTCACTGACATGAGGCAGTTTGATTAATAGTTAGGCATATTAATATTAATAGGCATTAATAGAAAAGGCATACAAACTTTATTTTAACATGTACAGAAGTCTTCAAAGAATGAGGGCTTGATCCAAAGTGACACAATCCAGTTGCCTCTTCAGAGAAGAAGTAATCCCAGAGATCCTCTCATTCTCCCAGAAATAGTCTAAGATAACAAAAAAAACTCTTGTTGCCATGGACAGTTAAGGATAGATAGCGTTAAGCTACAAATTTGTGTTGAGGGTGGGGGCGCCAGTCATATATCTGTTAATCCATGACACCGGGTAGGCCCTGCTGGTGTTGCCAGCCTCTGAGTGGAGGTTTCTCCAAGTTCTTGGTGTTCATTGTGGAAGAAATTCGGGACACACCACATAAGCCAAGCAAGTGGAAGCTTCCTTGAAAGCAAAAGTACACTCCCAGGAAAGAGAGCGGGCAGGCTCACACAGAGCAGCTGCGCTTAGAGGAAGCGGTCTGAGATCTTTTGTAGTCTTAGCAATCAAGGAGAGGAATATTTAAGGGGTTGGCTTTTACTAAAAATTTTGGTAGTAATTAATATAATTGGCTTCCTTCCTATTTTCATACTTCGCATAGTTGTTTCTAAAAAATTACGGCAATTTCAAGGGGGGAGAAATTTTAAAACCACAACGTGAATGATAGTGTAATTAGCCAAAGTTCATGTAAGGTGGCAGAGATAGCTGACAAGCTGGTTGGGGTCAGTTCTTATCTGCGGTTATCAGCCCCTCTAGTTAACTTGTGTAGTTGTTTATTTTAACACCTGCAACTGATATTCAATCACCTGCATCCCGTCTCAGCCATGTCTCCTAGTCTCCTACTCTAAGACGGGGATTAGATTTTCTCAGCACTAACCAGGCAAAAGGGTTGAGATAGCCAAAGCCCCTTATTAATGGGACTTCTTAGGACAAACACTCCTGAGTTTGACATGTTCTGAACAAAAAGTTTCCAGGGTCCCAGCCGTTTTTATGCTGGCTACTTCATGTAAACCAAAAATTATGTCCTCTGGATGGTGGAGACAAGAGAAGGTCTCACAGACATGAAACGAGATGAGAGGGAACTTTATCTGGGATCCCTCTTTATGGCAGAACAATGCAGAGAAACAAAGCAAAGACAAGATTCTTTCCGGGAGTAAAGGGATCAAACACATGCACAAAGTACCAAGAGTACACGAGAGTCCTTACTACCCAAGACTAGTCACACAAATCCTTTTTCTCCCATTAATCAAAACTGTGCCAACAATGATCTTTACCATATGCTCAACTGGATTTTACAGGGAGAGGCCAGGAGCCTGGCTGGTAAGAAATTCTTATCATTTTTGCTGGCGGATTAGGTTTCTGGGTTCTCTTCATTGCAGCTTTCCAGAAGAACAGAGTGGCTTTGGTGGTCCTGCCATGACTACTCTAAACTGTGGGGAGCAAGGCTCTTGGTCCCCTAAAGTTTTGCTGAAAAATCACTGACAGAAGGAAGCTTATTTAATTGGAGGAAAAGGCATACAAATTTTATTTTAACGTGTGTACGTGGGAGCCTTCAGAATGAAAACTCAACTCCTCAATGAGGTAAAGAGGTTTTTAAAGAATGGGGGCTTGGACTATAGCCAAACAGGTTTTTGGTGGCAAAATAGGTTATGGGAGGGGAAAAAGGAAGCTTGGCAGGAAAAGGTGGTCTTGTTATGCAGATAGAGCCTAAAAGGTAACAGCCCTCGGAGAGACTTTGTGGTCAATGTCTTTTTTCAGACCCTTACGGGTGTCAGATTCTCAGTTAATCTTTCCCAGATCATAAGGAAAGACCTGGCTGCATTAATACAGATTCTCTGCAGACACGAACTTCCCCCCAGAGAAGATAGCCTTGCAGCGTTACTTCTATCTGCAAGACCTATAGCAGCCATCTCAAAATATGTCAAGGAAATGTATTTGGGAGTAAATTATTTCTAATTTCCTTCGCTATCTAGCCCTTTACCAAAGTTTCTCAGTTCCTGCCTAAAACCAATGCAAATAGCGAGGCAGGTGCTTGCCCTCCCTGGAAGGAATAAATCACAGCTTCTTGGAGGACAGGGGGTGAGGCAGGTGAGTCAAGGAGCAGGAAGTGAAATCCAAAGAATGGCAGCACTAACAAGAATGGCAAGAACGCGTTCGTTGCGTATTACACGTAATTGCTTTCCAGATGCTTTCAGTGCCTGCTATTTTATTTGACTTTTCAACAATGTTATGAAATATGCAGAAGACATAATCCCAGCCCCATTTTGCAGATAAGCACACTGGGCTCAGAGTGTTCAGTAACTTTCAAGATCATGACTCCAGCTTCCAAACAAATACAAGGATCCCCATTATAATACTATCTGCTGAGGGAAAGAGAAATTACTGCTCATCCAATTCTTAAATAACTATAATTTTTAAAAAGTTTTTCCTTAAATTGAGTATACTTGTGCCATCTGGAGTTTACAGCATGTCTATTTCAGGTAGAATCACAGAATCTCAGGAACATAAAAGGTCGTTGACTCCAATTATCCACGCAGTACATGAATCTACACGGGGGGGTTCCTGCTGGGTCTTATTTAAGGCACCAGCCTCAATACCTGCAGTAACCAGTGATAGTGAAGCTCACTTCTCCACAATGGCCCACACCATTGTTGCATAGCTGTGACTAAAAATTCCTTCTTCTGTTAAGTCGAAATCAGTTTCTCTATACCTGCTGCCATTAAACTCCATTCTACCACTTAGAATCGATAGAAAGAGCCTGACCTCACTTGTTAGATGCAAATTCTTCAGGTTTTATTATTGATTTAGTAATAGGATCTCTGTTGAATGTTCTTATCTCCATGTTTACCCTGCCAGGTTCTTATTTTCTTAAACAACATGGTTTCAAGAACTCTTGCCATGCTTGGTTGTTCTGCTCTGAACACAACTTGCAACAGTTTACCTACATCCTTCTAAAAAAATGTCCAGATACTGCACTACCGATCAGGTGTCCTAAGTTTGTGTTAACTTTTTTAAAGCTGATTCATCGTGTAAACTTATTATGAATTTACAACTAAATTCCCTGTGGATTGTTACAAATGTTGTAGCTTATCTTCATGTTTCTCATCTTCTGTTTTATAGTTGTTTCAAGATCTAATGGCAGGGCTTTCTATTACTCTCTCTGGAATGTCAACTTGGCAAGCTCAGCTTATGATTCTAGCCTCTTGAGATATTTTTTCATCTTGTTTTCATCTTCCAGTTTATTTACTATTCCACTTGGCTTCAAGTCATCCACAAATCTTGGGAATTATGCTTTTCATATCTGTATTCAGGACGTTGATAAAAATATTAAAAAGGATATGGCTAAAGATAGAGTCCTCAAGTCATCACTAGAGACCTTTCAGATCACCATTAATTTATTAATCAGAACCTTTTGGTCAAAGTTATTAAGTTAATTACAGATTCACTTCGTAAAACTATGATCCAGTCTGTATTTCTTCATTGCGTTACAAGGATACTTTAATAACTCTTTAAACATTTGAAGACTCTTCCATCTCTTACAAGTGTGCCCACTTCCAAGCTGCCTCCTCTTGCATTTAGAATTTGCTCATTCATTTGCTCATCCATTTATTTACAAATTTCATCCATTTATCAAATAATAACACTTTCTGTATATCAGACGTTCCACACGAGATGTTGGAACTGGGAAGTTCTGATACGCTGGCAGGCCTCTTGTAGATGACTGTGAGGAGGGGAGAAACAGTGAGGAATGCTGCCATAGATTTGTGAGTAAACTGCTCCCAGGGAAGCCAGCTCCCCAGGGGCAGAGTGGTGGGTTCACTGAGGACTTGACTTTCAAGCTGCTCCTTGAAGAGTGACCATGACTATTCCAGGTGGACAGGACAGTGGGAACTAAATATACAAAGGCACTAAAAGAGAACTTGGCTGGACTGCACGAAGCTCTTTTGTTGTACTGCAGGATATGAAAAGGGACTAGTGAGAGACAAAACTTTAGAACCATGTCTCGAATAACTGAGTTTCCCATCTTTTACCATTCTGGGCATCTCCTCTAAATGTTCTCTAATGCTGGCATATGGAACTGAAGATAGTACATACTTTATCCTGCCCAACTGGCACAGGACAGAGTGGACCGATACCTTACTTGGCTTGAATACTATGTGGCCAATGAATTAAATTGCCTGTGTTTTTCAGAACTTGGGCTCTTAAGCCAGGTCCTCCAACTTGTATCAGTACAGTTGATTTTAGGAACTAAAGTGCCGAACATCCTTAATATGTTCCTAGTAATATCAACTTGTTATGTTTGAACAGACTGTGAACATCTTTTTTATTCTAGATTCTATTATTTCTCTCATTAGCCAGCTCTTCCAAATGTGTACCATTGCATTTTGATAAGCAAGTTTTATGTCTGTTTACTTGCAACACTTGCAGTTCCTTGAGATCAGGGACTGTGTCTACATATGGTAGATACAATGTGCATTTTTCCTAAGTGATTGTTCTGTGTTAAATAGAATCAAAGAATGCTTTCAATCCCACTGGAAACTTCCATACGTGCAGACTTTGGTTAAGTAATCAAAACTCTTGATACAGATTTCCAAATAGTGATCAATCTGTGTCAGTTCATAATCCGTACTAATGTCCCTAGCAATGTAGAAAATTTATCTAGTCTTCTCGCTGTGACTCATTAATCAGGCGCGTTTATGCACAGATCATTCATATTACCAGATATATTAGGTTGAGTTTGGTGAAAATAGACTCTCAGAAGGAGAACTTCGTGCAGTGTATTAAGTGTTTTAAGGAGTGCTGTTGAGAAGAATACCTTGACAAAGGAGGGAAACAGAATTGGGCAAAGGGAATGGTGGATATTTTTGCAGTTGCACTAGAGGTCTCAATCAACCCTGTGTAGATTCTGGTGCTGAGGTGGCCTTCAATGTTACCCCTAAACAAGGAGAGGATGACAGATCTTTGTACTCCCATGCAGCACAGGTCCTAGAAGTGGGCTGCCCACACAAAATAGGGTGGCCTCGAATGAGGCAGCTTTCTTCCACTGCAGACAGTTCCCAGAGAGGGACTCTGCTGGGAACCTTCCACAGCCAATACTCCTGGCATCTGAAGGAACGCGTGCCTCTGTCCCAGAGGGGAATGTGGGCAGTGCATGGTGATATCCACTACATCAGAAAAGAAAAAAAAAAAAAAATCAGAAATGGAATATCCTAGGCATAATCTTGAATCTCTTTTGAAACTGTGTTCTGATTTGGGTGGCACTCATTCCTTTCACACTTATTTCCCTTTTCCATTTCAGCTGTGTACCAGACAGTGACGTGCCACAATCAATTGTCAGCTCTTTATGACCCATCCACTTTCTTGCTGTAAGTCACAAGTAGCTAACACTGTATAGGACCTGAGCTTACTTCTATAGCCAATGGGATGGCTCAGGGACTCCTTGGCTACTGATGCCATTCTAAAGCCATCTTTCTGCCCCAAAGACTTGGAAACTGAGGAGGTAGAGCCTTGGAGAATCAGATAGTTTCCAGTATGACAGCCATACAACAAGATCCCAGGGATGGGACAGCTCTATCGATACGGCAGCCACAGTGCACTTGAAGTGTATGCAGTCCTGTGTCTGCCGTCATGGAATCCTCTGCATTTCTGGGAAGATAAAAACAAAACATCCACAATAACCCCTAAGTAGGGAACAATATGTTCAAGAACACCTTAAACCATTTTCCCCACAATCCTTTGTTCTGGGTAGAATTGCCACCCCTGTACCAATGCAAAGAGCTGGGAGACGATCTGGTCACATGAAACCTGATACACGTACCAAACTATTGAAAATTTCTATGCCCGGGATCTTTGCCCCAGTCTGTGTGGGCCTGGGTCTGCTTCCATCAGACATTTTTTCCAGCCTAATTTCTTTGTCCCTCCATGTGCCTCCTATTTCAATAAAAGAGGGAAAGAGAATAAAAACGCAAAAGAAAAATAAGCATCGCAGCTTCCACAAGCACTTCCAAAGTTTTAAGCTTTACCTCTGAAGGCTCAGACCCCTTTAAAGGCTCAATCCCCCACCCTGACTTCCAAAGAACAGAGACTCTGTGTATGGACAGGTTCATTAACAAATTAATAGAATAATCAGCAGGGTTTTGTGTGCATTTTGGAGATAAAAAACTGGTAACAGCATTCTTTGACTCTTTAATGGGCCGATAAGCACCAAGTATCTGCTCTGTGGCTGAGCAAATCACACAGATAACAGGAGGCTAAATCAATCCAGAGTTCTGCTGAGGTCATTTATAGATGGAGCTGTGTTCTGCAGCGGTGTGAGGAGCTCAGGCGTTTTGAATACAACAAAGAAATTGCTAAAAGAAAGGAGAGTTGGGGGCAAGCAGAAACTCTAAAATAGGTTGCACGGTGCTGTGTGGAGCAAATTCCCCAGGGCCGCAGTCTGTGGGGCTGCACCTGTAGGGTTACCTGATAAGTTTGGGGGGAAAATGCTTTTGGGTTATGTTTACTCTTGAATTGATTTGACATCTGGTCTGAAATTTTGGAAACAGAAAGGACTTTTCTTCCCCTGCCTTTTCCCCGCTCCTGTTTTAAATTAAGTGAATATGATTGCTTTTGAGAGTGAAGGATTAATAGCTCAAGTATTATGCAGACGATTATTTAGGCAGGCCTCCCACTTGGACTGCAAGCACCACCCTGTCCTAGGCAGCCCCATGGCATGTACATGCATGTGCCTGCTGCATTCTTTCACAGTCATCTTCTGCTTGGCCACCCCTGGGGACATTGCCCACACCAGGGCGGAAGGTGGAACTGGCAGCACGCACAGGGCAGGCATTGCCAGGCCAATGCATAGACATTCATACCTCACAGTACAGAAAGGCATATGGACAATTTTAGTAGAAAAAGTGGGAATGGCAGACACATGGGACCAGGGAAGGACACTGACCACCTTTCAGGTGGTGAGTGTTTCACATAGTCCTGGCCAGTGGGACATAGTTTAACCAGCAACTTTCAACAGTATCCGATAGCAAAATTTGGGCAAAATGTCTGAGTTAATAGTTAAAATTTGTCAGTTAATCTGCCAAAATAAGTGATGATGATTAAACAAAATAGAAATTTTGCTCTTAATTGTTTAAAGTAAAGAAATTGCTAGTTCAGCCTCAGGGTCTTTGGGTGACCCAGAGTCCCAGGTCTCTTGTTCTGTGCACAGTCTCCATCACTAGTGTCACTTTAGGGTCTAGAATGACTCATCTCCCTCTGCCCATGCAGCCCACGTTCCAGACAGAGGGAATGGAGAAGGACAAGGTGAAGGAGTTCCGTCCCTTTAAGAACTCATCCTGGAAGCTGCACACATCCCATAAGCCTGCATTGAGGCCCAGGGCCACAGCTAAGGCAAGGCTCATCCAAAGGTCTAGTGGAGACAGCTGATGGCGGGCCCTGAAGCACAGTAAGAGTACAGGTCCCCTCGCCGTACTCCCCAGGGGACCCCAGTTGGTAGCTGTGGCGGCAGTGACCAGACCAAAGCCCAGAGAGCAGAGCCCTTCCTCTGGAACAGGCAGCAGCACTTGCAGGCAGGTATCAGGAGAACTACCGGGTACAGGTGGCATGGCCAGGGTCAGCCTCCGTGGCCTGCATGGGCACTTTGAGATCAGCCCCCGTCTCCCCTCTACCAAGCACACCTCGCTCGGCCTCTCCCTTTCCTTGCTGGTGCTTGGCTGTCAATTGCCAGATGATAGACAGGATTCCAACTGCCTCTGAAGAGACAGCAGAACCATTAATAAAACATCAACACCACAGGGATCCGAAGGAGCCAAAAAATAAAATAAAAATCAAATAAGTCAGAGCTGCAGCAAAATCACGCTTGCGTTCCTCCTCCTAAAGTCTCTAAGGAGGCAGTTCTGTCCCCAGGGGCGCTGACTATGGAAACTGACTTTCAGCAAGGCAGATGGAAAAGGCCTGAGAAGAGTGAGAGGCCCCAGAGGAGTGAGCCCCACTCCTGGGATGCCTGCTCCCGCGTGGAGAGTGTGGGTGTCCAACTTCCTTCCAAACTAGAACACAGCTGCCGATGTCCCTGGCATTTGCCGCTTCTCTTCCTCCTTCCCAGCTGGCTTCCCCGCCCCACTTCAGCACAGTGAGAGACGTGTGCCAGCTTCCCCGGAGGTACAGACTTCTCGGGGGGGATCCACTTCCTACTGGGCAGTGTAATGAGTACCGCCAACCTGTGCATCCAAAATGCCCCCAGCAACGGAGGATGTATTCTGATACCTCTCAAAAGTGGGGGCCACAAGACGTGTGGTAAAGATCTGCTTTATTCATTTACCAGTTGCTTGGAGCAGTATTGTGTTGTGAGCAGTATAAAGAACACTGCGTTGATCTACTGTTGAGACTTTAATGTATTTCATGGCCTCCAGGAAGTTAGATATTCAGGAGTTAGGGATGTTAATTCATTACCAGAAGTAAAAGGATGCAATGTTTTTTGAGCATGCTCTTGCAAAATAATAGAAGACTGTGGTAGGCTGAAAAATGCCCCCCCCCCCAAAAAAAAGATGTTCGCCTCCTAATACCTGGAACCCAAGAATGTTAGCTCATAAGCCAAAAAAGATCTTCCCAGATTGATTAAATTAAGGATCTTCCGATGGGGAGATTATTGTAGATTATCTGAGTGGGCCCTAAATGTATCCATCCAAACATTGTCTCCTTGAAAGAGGGAGGCAAAGAGAGATTTTATGACACAGAGAGATTCAACGATGCTAGTCTTGAAGATGGGAGTGATGTGGGTACAAGATAAGGAACAGCAGCAGCCCGCAAAGGCAAAGGCAGGATTCTTCCCCGCAGCCTTAGAAAACAGCATAAAGTCAATTGATAATGGCCCAGTGACACTGATTTCAGACTTCCGGTCTCCAGAGCTGTGAGAAAATAAACTTCTGTTGTTTTAAACCACCAAGTGTGTTATAGCAGCCACAGGAAATTAATACAAGTATCAATTATGACCTTTTTCCCAATTTCAAGAAAAATTTAGTTAATGAATCAAAATTTCATTGATTTTTTTCACTATTTTTTCAAAGCTTTGGCATACGCAAGAATTCACAAACGAATGAAGAAATCAGACTTAGTATTTTCTGATATACCAGAAAAGGCGCTGTGACTTCTAGTTCTCATCTTTTTTTCTTCCACCGATGCAAAGAAGATGATACCTACAACTTACGGCGTGGTTTTAAAGTTCAAATGAGATAGAGTGGTTGCAGGTAGTCTGTAAACTGTCTGGCACCGCGCAAAGTTGAGCAAAGATCTTAGCAGACCGGTTAATTGATGGGAGAACCTACAATCGAGCTCTCTTCTCTTTCCTCCTTCCCTCCTCTCTTTCCCTATACACTTTCCCATCCAAACATACGTTATCTACAGAAAAGAATCCTATTCAAAGGTCAATACCCTTATAATTTTATCTTACATCTGAATAACATTTAAGAGTTTGCTGAGAACCTTTATATCCACCACTGTATCTAATCCCCACACCACCCCTGCGGGCACACAACTGGCATCCTCTTCTTTATTGGACAGGGGAAGAAAGCAGGGACCTCCCCCAGTGGTGAGTGTTACGAGGCTTATTCAGGGTTACATGGATATAAGCAGTGAGCCAGAATTCAAACACAGATCCTTACCTTACCAGTACATGGATGGAGAGCTGAAAAGGCTTTCTCACCTGCCTAATTCAGCTACAACGAAGCAGGTGCTTTACATGCAGACAGAACTGGAATGGCCTGGCCTCTTAGTAGCTCTGTAACTTTAGACAGTTACTGTACGTCTGTGAAACCTTCCTAATCTCTCAAACTGGGATAATAGCACATGCTTAGATCCATATCTGGTGCCAAGAATCCTTCTTTCAAAAGCATTGGGCTTTTGTTTTGATTTTATTTTTATTTTTAACTCCTGTCTCGATCTCAAAAGATTCAATCTCAGTCTTAGTATCTGAACTATTTATTATATCCCTTTCAACCGCCTGTGTTTACATTTTCTTTTTTTCTGTTTATCAGAAGTTAAGTTACAATCCCAGCCACTTGTCATTTAAAATATGAAATTTGTTGCTTATGACTACAAGGGCACTTACTGCACTAGCTACACCATATTGAAACAGGGGCACTGTGAACAAACCTGCCGGATTGTGAGGGTTTTTCCAAGCACGTGCCTCTTCGCCTTAGCTGCACAGTTGTCGTGGGTGCTGCTGGGGTTTGGCTGAGGGAGGGGTTGATACGTGAGTGATCTGAGGTTGAGGCAACCTACAGACCTCTGGGCTCTGATCCCCATATTCCCATACTCTCTACCTTGGGCAATGTTTGACTGAGGTACATCTGCGAGGCTGGTACTCAAGACGGCTTTGGCCACTTATTCCTCACTAAATATGTGACGTGATCACTCCTCTGCTTTCCAAGCATGTGGTAATGATGCAGTCAGCTCTTGGCTGGGCTTTGGAGAGCAAGCAAGGTTTGGCCTGGGCTGTGGCTACTATTCCATTACAGCAAATAACCACGATGTTAGGGGAAGACTAAAGCTTAAGCCACCCAACTGTAGAGTCTAGGTGAAAAACACAGCCCTCTTCTTTACCATTTGCAGAGACTTCTATCAATTTAGCTTAAAAACAAGAGATCATTTCTCCTGTTATAAAAGTTCACTCTTAGGAAGGAAACAGCTGTGTATTAGTGTGTGCACATGTACATGTAGGCATGTGGGTGGAAAACATCTGAAAGAGAGACTTCTACCTTGTTGAACATAGTAATCAACTATTAGCTATTAGCTATTATTATCATTTTTAAAGACCCCTGTCCAAGACATTTCCCCTCTGCCGCTTGTGGGTCATTGGCTTATTCTTTAAATGAAACGGGATTGTGGTTTCCATGCCTCCCTTGTGACTTCTGCACCTCCATTCTAGAGCTTTGCATGTTTCCCGGAGGATGTCAGTATGTGGAGAAGGATAAAGCTGGCTGCAGTTGTAGATGATAGACTTCCCCTAGTAGAGACCTTGAGAGTGACATTGTTTATTATCTATTATGAACTCGGCTTGGTCAAGGGTATTGTACAGAAAATCTATAGGTCCAGGTTTGTACTCCAAAGTTCTAGCATACCTTTCTCTTTTGTCAACTTCAGTTTTTGTTGATTTGGCCTAGTGAGGTGTCTATATAGGAGGATGGGTTCCCAAGCCTGGTGGGCTGAGTGCAGGCAGGCTTTCTGAAACAAGTTTCATCTGAGGTGGATGTGTTTGGGGCGGAGCTTGGGAGACTTTGGAAGAAGGTGACAGGGGCTTCAATTTTCTGCCCTGAGATAGACCCTTATCTCCTTTCCACAGTGTTTCCAAGGGAACCACTTGCAACTCCATTTTTCGGGGGGCTCAAGCTGTTCGAAGCCAGGTTGTCAGCCTCCTTGGCTCCCGAGTTCCTGACATTTCCGATGCCTGCCTCTGGCTGTACCACACGGGCATGTTCATGGCAGCATGCAGAGCTACAAGAAAAACCTAAATTTAAATGTTAAAAAGCTTTTGTTCATTACTGGTGGCATTTTTCCCCCCCATTTGTCACTTGGAGCGGAGCTGTGACTCTTTTAATATCAAACAAATAATAAGCTCCCTCTAAAGTGATTTTTCTGACAAGGAGCTCAATATATTAAACTTTATCTATATTTTAATAGCCAATTTCACACCAAACTGCCTTCTTAATAATGTATTTACCACCTGGGGATATTATTCCAACCCATCTGGAAAGAATTGGAAATTAACTGTCCCTAAACTGAGTCTGTGTGTGCTTTACACTTGCTGTAGAAAACAGCGGTGTCCTTGCCAGGGAGGGGGCCTGGGACGGGAAGGGGGTTCGCCACCTGGGGAGGGTGAGATCTGGAAGAGAAATGATATTGGGTTTAGAGACACGAATTCCTTCTCCAGAGGGAGAGCTCGTCCTCATGATGAGCTAAGAAAGCTCCTGCCAGACAGGGCACGGCTGCTGGGAGCAGGAACTACCCCAGGAGCATTTTAAAGAAATAAGAACTTCCTTTGCTACGAACTAGCAACTGGTTGACCTGGCACAAGTTTCTTATCATCTGACCTTTAGTTTCCTTATCTGTAGAAAGAGGGGGTTTAACTGGATGACTTCAGAGGTCTTTTGCATATATAAAACTTGTATGCACATTGAAGGTTTAAGGTTTGTTTCAGTACATTTGGGCTGTTATTTCAAAATACCATAAACTTGGGGGTTTATAAACAGCAAAAATTTATTTTGCATACTTCTGGAGGCTGGGAAGTTTACTATCCAGATATTGGCAGATTGAGAGTCTGGTGAGGGCCTTGTTTCTAGTTCACAGATGGTGCCCTCTCCCCCGTCCTTAAGTGGCGGAAAGGGTGAGGTGTCATCTCTTTTGGGGCCTCTTTCATAAGGGCGCTAATGTCATTCGTGAACGCTCTGCCCTCAGGACCTAATTTCTTCCTCAAAGTCCCACCTCTTAATACAACCACTTTGAGGGTTAGGATTTCAAAATATAAATTTTGGGGGGACATAAACATTCAGACCACAGCAAGTTTCTCTCCAGAAGATGCTTTATCCATGCTTAACCACAATGTGAATTGTGTCAGGGATTGCTGTTTTACCCTTTTGATTATTAATACCTGTAGAAACTGACAAAGACTGGGAGACCCTAAAGAACCTAAAGAGAATAAGGCACCTTGGAGTAGACAGATTTCTGTGGGGAGCGGGAGCAGAGTGGAAATGGCCACACAGTAGCCATACTAATAAGTCAACACAGTAAAGCCAGGCTCCCTCCTAGTGATAACACCAGGAGAAAATGACCTCTGCCTTGTAGACTAATATGTGTCTGATAGAGACATTGGGTGAATTGGGCTCAATTCACTCAACTAAATCCACCAAACACTAGCAAATTCACACTTCACTGGTGAAGAATTTGCAGATAATTGTATGATAGTGTCATGAGTTCCATGATGCAAGAAACCATGACAGAACAGCAGATTTGGGGATGTTCCTTGGGGGACTCAGAGAGGATCACCAGGGAGACTGGATATTTTAAGTGGGTCTTGAAGGATGGACAAGTGGCCACAGAACATTCACGTCTGTTGGTAGAAGTACACCCAAACCAGATCGTGTGCTATCTGAGAGGGGAGCAGGAGGAAGGATCTTTCTCAAGGTCAGGAAAGTTAATGGTCCCAGTGTGAGCAGGACATGAACTTCTGATGAGGGCTAAGACCAACCAGCTTTCAAAGGCACCATGGAGGGAAGAGCTGGTTTTAATGAATCTGGGGATATAAAATTTGTGTCCAGGATCACCCTGGAAAAAGTATCAGCTCCAAGATGTGGTTGGTATAGGCCAAGATTCCAAGAGTGGGAGAAAGCTAACTTTGTGAGGCAGGAATTGGTATCTGTGGAAAACACACAGGCTCTTCAAAGCAGCCAAAATAAGATGAAGCTTGATGTAGCTCCTGTGGGCAAGCCCCCGCTGGGAGTCTTCTCTTGAGAGTCCCTGGTGGCCGGTGATGAGGGTCCCCTCATGTCCTCTCACTGTCACCCAAGCGTTCTGCTGGGCTCCCTGCTGCCTAAGGAGCACGCGAGTCTCTAGCAGGCAGCATGGACGCCATCTGCATAAACACAGCACTGTCTCTCCAGCTGGGTCCCCAGTCGTGCCTGGGCTGTGCCAATCAGAGGCAGATGAAAAGAAAAGCATTTCCAGGAGGAACAAATGGCAGGGTATCAGTTCACTGGTGTTCTTTGTAGAGGGAAATGCATTTGATTCACTAACGCAGGACGAAAAGATCTACACGGGAAGGGAAAACCTGATGGGATATTTGGTGGCTTGGGCTGATAGCACAGCCACAGAAAAACCAGAAAGCAGTGATATCCGAAGGCTGCCCTATCTAATCTTGTGCCTCCACTGCCTTCCCAGGGGTTTGGGAGCGAGCACTCATGTGTAGACCTGTGTAAGGGCAAGGGCGCAGGAGTGATAGCTATCTCCCAGGTCCTGGGGACCCCGAGTCCCAAATTAATCAGCAAATAAGAAGACTAACTGTGACAGACAGGTCAAGAAGGAGAGGGTAAAAGGCTCCTTTAATCCTGCAGTCAGAGGATATACAGTGCTGACAGTTACTTGGGGGACCCTGAGATGCCAGACTCCCTAAGTTAATCAGACAGATAACAGAGCCGCCATGGCCGAGGCTGCACCAGGAAACATGGAACAATAGGAGACGGCCCCTCAGGGGTCCGTGCTGCAACAGAGATAATAAACTATATAAAAATCTGTCACTGAGCGATAAATGATGAATTAAAATCAATTATATTTTTAAAATAAGAGACATCCCCTTCTTCCCTACTGGAAGCGGGATGGTTTTGACTGGCCTCAGAGGCACTAACAGAGGAGTGACTCTCTGTGATGCCGTCTGTGCTGGGCGGGCTAAAATTGTTACCTAGACAGACTTTTCTGGACAGATTGCCTGTTGTGTGGTTATATTACAGGAAAGACAAATATACAGAAAACTGTGAGTTGAGTTTCAATCTTTACCCCTTTCCCCACCCATAAATTTGTGTTCAAATCCTGTGTCGGAACCAAACCATTTGATGAGTGATTAGAGTGTGGAGGTCTCAGGAAGGCAGTTCCTCTGTGCCTTGATTTTTCCAGCAAGTACAACATGCGTAGTAACCCAACCTACAGTGAGGATAGACATTTGTTAAACATGTGCTGAGGTCTGTGTAGAATTCTCATTCAAACTGAATGCACAGTGGTAGTTTGGGGTGTTTGTTGAATGAATCTACTTCTATTCCTCAAAGTTTTCTCCCCGCTATTCAGCTACTCTCCTTCTTCAATCATATGAATACAGTTAACGTAGAAAGGAAGGAAGAAGGGAAGGAGGAAGGAGGGCTTTTAGCTTCTTTAGTGTTTTGCATTCCAATTCCAACTGCCCAAATTCTCTTTTATTGATATTATTATTACTGTTACTAATACTGTTATTTAGTAAGAGCCTTAGCCCCTAGATGTAAGTTGTCTTTATAAATAAGCACAGTCACAGTTCTTTTAGATTGTCATACAATCCAGCTATAATATTCTGCCTTTCACTCCCGACGGCCTAGCAAACTTCTATTCATTCCTCAACTACCCAGCTCGTCCTAGACTGCTTCGCAGAGCTCTCTGACCGCCATTTCCCTCTACCGTATGAAACGCTCTCCTTGTAGCCACCTTAGTTGCTAATGGACGCACCTGGTTGTGCTGCACTTACGGAAGTATCCCAGTAGACAGTGAAGTGAAGGTTAATTAGGGGCTGGGGCTTCATAGTCAGCCATTTCATAACCATGCAACCTAAAAAGAGTTATTTCTCCTTTTAATGTCTCAGTTTTCTCTGCTGACAAATGGGTATTATAATAATAGCATTCAACTTTTAGGGTTGTTGAGCACATTAAATGAAACGAGGTATGTAATGTACCTATATCTATTAAGTATTCAATAAACAGTGCTTGTTGATGTTATTTTCATGCTTTCTTATATTGTTTTCATTAATTTGATTACATGTCGCTATTACTTACAAGAATGTGAGTGTCTTGAGGCCAACTGTGTTCCACTCCGCTGGTATAATGCCGGCACCAAGTACAACGCCTGGCATCTGGAAGCAGCTCAACACATTTAATTTAAACTGAACTGAAACGATGTAGATGACAGAAGCTGAAGACAGGCCACAGTGTCTTCACTGGGACCATCAGCAACGGCAACCGAGCGTTTACGAGTGAAAATCCCCGCCCCGGCCTTTCAGCAGACTCCGGACCACCTTGCTGCTGCCCCAAAGTAATCATTTGTACCCCCTGGCGGATGCTGTGGACACACGATGAAAACCGCGCTGCCAGAGACCCTGGACGCAGGAGCCCCTGGACGCGGCCCGGCGCCGCCCTCCTCTCCCAGCCCTTCCCTCTTCCCTCCCTGGCTCCTCCTCCTGGTACTCGCGCTGACCCGGTAGATTTAGTCTTTTGTGTGGTCCTGTTTCAAAAGTTTAATTAGAAAATCGCGCCTGGGCTTTTTAATAGCTTCAGTTCCGGGCCGTAAAAGCCCTGGACGTGGTCCCCAGCGCGCGCCCAGGCGCCGGCTAATGGCAGGAGCGCGCCAGGCACCTCTGCGCGCGGGGACTCCCGCCCTGAGTCTTATTTACATTCGGACTAACAATAGCTCCGGAGCCTGGCTATAAATAATTTCTGGGGAAGAGTTGTCTAATTAAACGTGCAGCAGTAAGGAAAGTGCTTTAACCACAAGGCTGGTGTCCTAATGAACGTAATCACTGGATGGGGACAGCTTAGGAATCCCATCTAGACATCTCCCTGTGGAGGCAGAGAGATGGAGGGAAAAATAGTCAGGGAGAATTTCCAATCAATATTTAATTGTGCAGTGTGTTAAACTCGTTAGAGGGCCTCTTTTTTCTTTCCCTTTTCCCTATACCCAGAGGTAAAACGGATTTCAAAATGCAGCTTTGTGGGGTGGCCTCAGCTTCAGATTCCAGTGGGAAAATTGTCAGTGGGTTGTCAATGTTGAATAGAAATGATCTGAACACATACAAATTATTAATTAATAAGTAGTGGCATGTAATCTTGATAGGTGCTGAATTTAAAGAAAGATAGGATAAGGTCTGATCCCAGATCTTTCTCTGCCCCTGTCTAGAGTATTTCTAGGTAGTCTCTTAGAGGGCAGGGGCTCTGTGTCCTGCATGTCTGCCCTTTGTGAGCAGGAGTTGGGCAGTGTGCATCCTTCCTGCCTGGTGTCATTCATGGGAGCTGCACTGGCCGCGGACATCCGAGCTGCTGTGAGGAGACTCAGAAGGAAGCCAGCCCAAGGCGGCCATGCTTGTTTCCGCTTCATTAGAAACACACAATATAACATCAGCCAGATGGAAAAGGACACAATCAGGATATAATCGTTTTCTTTCTGCATTGCTGTTAACATGCTCCCATTGTGAGGAAGAACAGCACACCATCAGATTCCTTACATGTAGGTAACATAGGATATACACCTATATGCAGATTCACCTAGCTACATAGAAAACACACGTATGCAAAGGCAAACATCAGGTGGATAGACACATATATATGTATACATTCCCTGGCTATGCACTGGGGATGACACAGTTTTATTGCCATGGTAACATGCATGCTCTGGGTACCAAGTCAAACCAGTGGAAGAAGGATGATTGGGGGTGGGAGCTGGTGAGGGTGTGGATTTGCACAGGGACCTGGGGCTAAACTGTAGTACAAACTACTAACCAGTGCTACTAACCGGTACTTGTATCCCAGCCACCCTCCCATGCATAGATATCAAAGAGCAAGAGTGTGGGAACCTGTGATTAATCGAATTCGCCACTGGATGTCAACGTTGCTCTAGCCAATTAGAGAACAAACAGAAATTCCAGTATCCTTCTGCCTTGTAAAAGGCAAGTGTGAGCTTTAGGCAGAGAGCAGTTCATGGAATGAACGTACAGGGGAGGAGGAGGGTTAGACACCAACCTTCTGATAGAGCCCAAAGGGGAAAATTATCAGATTCTAAATTTGTCATTTTTGCCCTTTAATCATAACCTCCACATCTGTTTATTATTCTCCCTCAGTTAGCATTTCCTAATGTGCCATCCAACATTTCCATTTATTTTGCTTATCATCTACCCCCCAACAAACACACACACTAGAATATAAATACCACGAGGGCAGGGGACTTTATCTTTGTTCAGTACTGCAGCCCTGATGCTTAAAACACTGCTTGGCACAGAGCAGGTGTCTGATAACTACTTGTTTTAAGTAGACAAATATATAAGTAAATGAATTAAGGAAATTTGGTAAAGAAAAATGGAGACGTTATTTCAGTATGAATGAGTTCTCCTATACATTTATTTCAAAGAATAAATATATATATTTCAGAGAAGAAATATATATGTGTGTTTATATGTATATGTACACGCATACACACACACACACACACACGCACACACACACACACACACACACAGAAGGCTGGAGAAAGAGGCATAGAAGATGTTGCCTAAACTCCTATTGGCATAGACTTTAGGCCAAGCCTGGGAGGGTTTTCTGGGTTGGGTTAGGGCTCAGCTTCTATCTTGTTTTGTGGACGTGGGAAGGTAACTTAGTCTCTTAGAACCTTAGCTTACCAGTCAATACAATGGGTTAATCATGTTAATATTGGCCCAGCCAACCCCTAAAGGGATCATGAGATCAAATGTCACAATGTTAATTCCCAAAGTGTTTTGCCTTGGCTAATGTATACCAAGTCCTCCCTAAACCCTCGCACACATGCTGTAAACACTGAAGCCCGACACATGATCTTGACAATATGGATATTATAATCTGCTTCTAAAGATTAGTATGGAAATTATAAACCTTTTCCAAGTATTTCACTTAACCCAAACATCTTAACCTTAAGGTAAACTGTAGTGAAAACAGGGATCAAAAATCAGTCTTGGGGTGGGCGTAGTTTTCCACCCAAGACACAAATGGATTGTAGGAAGAGCCTTCCCTGCAGAGGTGTGAGCCTTGGGTTTGCTGCTGTTTCTGCACCTCCTATTTTGGGGATATATCAAAGGCCTGAGCTGCCATGGCAGCCGAGCTAGCATCCTGCCAAATCCATATGTTTAAGTTTTAATAAATAAATTCAATTAAGCAAAAATAAGTCTACAGTGTAGAGGCCTTTCATATTATTTACTGTGCTGTCACTTTGGGCTCATTGATGCTTATTAATATTTCAAATTTAGTGATAAGCACCATTTATAAGCTAAATAAGACATTATTAGCAGAATACTGGCAGAAATGTACGATGTACAAGGACACCACTAATCCAAGGTGAAAAATGCATTATTGAAAGAAATTTAATTAGTAGATTTCGTTCTATTAGTGGCTTGTATATTGCATTTATGAAAATGAATACAAATATGATCCAGGCAATCTTTTCAGGGAGAAAATGTCATTGATAATCTAACTTCACTCCTACTCTTTAAAGCAGATGCAGAATGAAAATTGATGTCCTGATCTCTTGCCAGTCAAAAGATTTCCTAGTCTGTGGTTCTAATAATAGCTAAATAGTGGAGAGATGCCTTATGTGGAGCTCTGGCAGGTGTGAAAAAGGGGATCTTGTGAAAATTAGCTGTAGACTTTTTCTTATGGCAATCCTTGGGCAGCACATGTCAGAGTCTTAGGGTGCAGTTATGGTTTGTGCTAGCTGGTCTAGTCTAACTTCTCTGCATTGCCTGTTCTGATTCCCCCATGGGGCAACCTGACTTTAGTAGAAAGGGCAGGACTTGGAATCATATGCTCATGGGTTCAATCATACTACCGCCATTTATGTCCTTTGTGCAATTCCTGTTTCTAAAGTAAATACATTAGCTGCTTTATCTCATCAACCCACCCCAAAATTTCATGAGGATAGTTACTAATACGATCTCTATTTTATAGATAAGGCAAGTGAGGCGCGAAGTGCTTGAGCTACTTGTTCTAGGTCACACATTTAATAATTTAAGTTCTCCGCATTTTCCATTTCTTATCCATAAAATGGAGGTAATGACAGTGCCTACTTCATGGGATATTTTAAAGATTAAATCAGATAAAGGTTGCAATGCACTTAATAGGTGTATTCGCTTTCTTACTTTCTGGAGGCCTCTTGAAAAGGAGGAAGAGTGCCAGTGACCAGAATTCTCATTTCTAGGTGGCCAATGTAAAGTCTTTCCTGACCTCACCTCCCTCGTGAGACAAGTAGGAAAGCAAAATGCATATCCTTCCTACTGAGATTGTGAAAATCAACTGGATAGCCACAAGGGGGTGCTACACAAATGTAAACTGTTAGTGTTGTTGAGTCTGTGCTAAGTTGTGTTGACAGAGATGTTGGGAGAGGACATGGCTGAGATTCATAGTATGGGAGCATTTCTTTGCAGTGAGTCAGAGACGGGCGGTAAGTACCAGCACTTTCTCAATTACTCACATCTAACTTATGAACAGCCTGTACACTGAGTGCACCTCCTTTAAGCACCCACCCCAACAAGCTGTGCCTGAGATTCTGTCTCTCTGAATAACACCTTTCTGAAACCACCTGACCTGCTCTCAGTCACTGCTGTGATCCTGTGGCTGGTACGGAGAGCCGTCTGACCTAAGCTTTCCTCTTGCCCAGCCCCTGTGTTCCCCCACGAGGGTGCCATGGCCCCTCGCCTGTATCTCAGCACTCAGCTGGCCTCAGCCACTCTAACCCATACACACCCTTTCATACTGTTGAGCCTTCTGCCTTTCGACTGATTCTTGCTATGACCTTGGTAAACCAGGAAAATCATCCAAGGATGATAAAATAAATGCATTTGTTAGGGAGCTAAGTTAATGATACAGTGGAAGGATTTATTTATTTTCTTTAAAAACCAGCCATATAAGGGTAAAGGATGTTTGACAGTTCAAGTTTTTCTCTTTCTTAAATGAACCTCAGGTGCACAGAATTGGATTATTTATAAACAATGGTCCATGATATGCACTCTCAGTATGCTATGCTTGAGCCTCCCTTTATTTTTATTAAAAAGAAATAGTATAATAAGCAACCACAGATCTCTAACTGCCCCCTCCCAAACGCACCACATGCACACACACATACACACACACGCGCGCGCTCACACACGTACACAGAACTAAGACCCTGGCATCAGCCTGTATCTCCATCATACAATCCCTCCACCTGTGCATCTTCCTACCTACGTCCTGGCCCAGGGCAACCATCATTCAGAATTCTGTATTCATCCTGTGCTTTCAGCTTTATACAATTTCATCACATATATATGGGTCTCTAATTTTTTTATTTCATTGTTTTTCATCTTCATAAAGAGGGCATACATTATATATATTATTTGGGGAAATTATTTCTCTTGTCTTTTTAAGATCATCCACATTTTTGTGGGTTGCTATAGTTCATTTGCTTTGACTGATATATTATTCCAATTTATGAATATTCCTCAATTGATTTATCCACTTTTATGTTGATGGGTATTTAGGTTGAATCCATGATTTTTCCCTATTGCGAACAAGGTTGCTATGAATATATATGCTGAAAAGTGAAATTTGTGGGTAACAGAGTTTGGGAATGTTTCTGTACAGAAGGTATTAGCTGGGCGTGGTGGCCTGCACCTATAGTCCCAGCTACTAGGGGGGCTGAGGCAGGAGGATTGCTTGAGCCCAGGAGTTTGAAGCTGCAGTGAGCTATGATCAGGCCACTGCATTCCAGCCTGGGTGACAGAGCGAGATCCTGTATCAAAAAAAAAAAAAAAAAATTGCCAAAATGCTTCCGTAAACATCAGTCTATTTATACTCTCACCCACAATGTGTAAAGATCCCGAGGAAATACAGCTTCAGCTTCTCCAGTACTTAGTAGTGTTAGGCATCGTAACTTTTGCCAATGGATTGCCAATGTACCATGCTATGTCATTGTAGTCTTTAGAATCCATAGAACATTTTTCCCCGTGTGTTCCCTCTGCTCCGCTATGCCTCCTCATTTATTTTGCCCATTTTTCTACTGTGTTGCTGTGCTTTTCTCATTGACTTAATTGGTAGGAGTTCTTTCAATATTCTCGACATTAATTTTGGTCAGTTTTATGAATAGCTCCATTTTCAATCTTATTGAGATAATTAGTACAGAGAATAAAGGAAGTATGAATTTCTTTTATCCTTTGATCAAATAAACCCACTATTCTTGACCTCACCGCATCGCCTTTAATCTTCTATCCTGCAACACTAGCAGGTGGAGTGACACCGTATCGGGACCAGAAGGAGGCTGTCTTCATTAGCGTATTCCAAGAGGAAATGACAGAACCAGTAGGGCCTAAAGCAAAAGCTTCATTCTATTTATTCTAAAAAAAGGCAGAGTAGTCCTCCCCATTTCTGTCCAGGTTTAATTAATGCACCTTCTTGATGCCTTTACCATCTTGTCAGAAAGGGGACCATCTTTCTTCAAAGTCATCAGAGAATTACAGATGAGTTTTCCTCCATCCTGTACTTCCCTTGGCAGAGATGAGACCAACACTGGAAAAAGCATGTAGGGATTCATTATTCATGCAGATGAGTCTCACAATTCAATAGAGCTAATTAGGAAAATGATGGAGTAAATTAGCACTTTATGCAAGTATATTAATATTAATAAAAGGCCATTTTACCCTGAGGTTGAAACAGAAGAGGAGAGAACACAGCTCTGACTGGTGAGTCACCCATCGACCTGGTTGCTTGCTGGAACGCTGACCACCCTCGTCCATCCTGGAGAACCTTGTTCCTTTCCTGCTATCAAAATTTTCCTAATGAAAGGAGAGGTGGAAATACTTCAAAGGCATGGATGAGCTGTTTTTGTTTTATTATTTTGGTTGCTTGAAAGCAAATTCTACTTTTCCCACCTTGTTGACAATAATCACTAACAGCACATTATTGTTGATATGACAATTTCAAATCCATTACCTTATGTAAGTTTCACAGCTAACTATGAGGTAAAATGCTAGTGTTTTCCCATTTATAATTTAATAATTTGTGCACAGGTCTTCACAGCATTCATTTCTCTCTATATCCATTCCGACGTCCACTGCCTTGGCCCCAGCACCATCCTGGTCTCCAGTCTTGCCCCCTAAACTCCATTCTCCAAACTATGGCTGGAGTGACCATTTGTAATCACAAACCCTGTAAATCCAAATGTATCACCCCCAGCCTAGCTATGAACCTTTCGGTGGGTCAACCTTGCTTCAGAATCGGCTCACAATGCATTTGAGAACCCCCTGCTCATTTCTGCATCCTCATTTCTGGAAAGTTCCACGTTCACCTTCTCTTCTTCTGCCTTCCGGCCACACAGAACTGCTTGCTATTCCAGGTCCATGCAAAGACCTCTCAGTCTGTCGGTTCTTACCTCTGTCTGAAGCGTTCTTCTCTGTGCTCCGTCACCTGGCTCTTAGGGAATCAGCACGGAAGTCCTTCTTTCCCAGATGCCTCCTTCAGCCCTCTCCCTGCAAACACTGTGTTGTCAAGGAACGCGCGAATTTTCTTCTCATCACGCCTCACTGGGCTATCATTTCTTAATCACGACCCAGTCTTCTCCACAAGACAGTCCGTTCCTAGAGGACAGGGAGCAGGGCTTGTTCACCATGGTATTCCCCACTGTCTAGCACCTCGGGTGACACAAGTGCAGTGAAGGAATAGAGGAGTAAGTGAGAGTGTGTCTCTTAGAGAAGGAAACTGTCAGGACCTGTCTGGAAATCTGTGCTCTTTCCCACATTCACGTTGTTTTCTTGGTTCATTTTTCACTCGTTCCTCTTAAGGCTGCTGGTTTGGATAATCTGTAAGATTATTCATTAGCTGGAGCTTAAGAGGTTCAAATTTTACAAGACTCATTATTGGATTTCTTTCTACATCTTCAGTAGATTTGTTTAATTTGCCTCCAGAGGGCAATGAGAATCTATAGGGAACTTCCTATGTTAGTTTACTGCATTTTCTTTTTCCTGGATCATAATTACCTATTCTCCATTACCCATGCTTATTTTGGTATTCTAAATTCTAAATCAAGTTTCAATCTCCATTTCATAGAAGAAAACCTTTATGAAGCTATGCAGATCCAGAACTCTTATGAGCTTAATTTCCTATATTGTTTCCCAATTCTAATTATTTATTTGTTTGAACAATCCTTGTTTCATTCAAAGACATTTATTGAGTAGGTCACCTGGTATGATCCAGGCAAAATGCTAGGTATTTATTCTAATTTGGGGATTGAATTGGATAATAGTCACACCACATTCCTAAATCCATGATTTTGAATTTTCAGTTCTGAATGGGGAGAAGTTCCCACCGTCTGTTGGAAACTTCCTTCTCTTTCGCTATCGACCGTGTGATAGTCAGCGGCCTACTTCTCTCCTTCTCTATTACTGAATGTGTGATAGTGAGTGGCTGACTTAACCTTACTTATCCTCAGTTTCTTCATCTGCAAAATGGTTATATTTTCCTTCATGCAGAGAGTGTTTATTGAGTAACTCTTGAGGCATTTTGTATTAAAAAAATCAAATGACATATTTGCAAGCAATACTATGGGAAAACTGGAAGTGCCATGGGCACTTCCATTAGCTTGAAAGAAAGTCAAAAAGGAGTTTCCAGACAGAGCTGAAGCTTGATGTGAGTTCTGAAGGGCGAATGGCAGTTGGCTAGAGGAAGAAGAAGGCATCAGAAAGATATTCCAGGTAGTGGCAGCAGTATATTTCAACAGTCTGACACACGATACAGAATGCTCCTTTTGGAAAAAATAAGTAGCTTGGGAGAGACCACAAAGAAAGAAAAACTTTTGAAAAAGGTAGAAAAGAAAAGCCAGAAAGACAATTGGAAAAGCAATAGAAAGTACTGTTTAAATTAGAAGAACAGAATGATTTATTGTGAGGAAAGGGGATACTAAACCTATTAGGAGAAGCAGCGAAAAGTGGATTTGGAAATATGAAGATGTGACAGGCAGAATTCTAAGATGGATCTAGAATAATCCCTGCATAATCCCCTCCTTTGGAGTGTGGATGGGACTTGTATGGCAGGATTTCACACCTATGATTAGGTTATATTAAATGGGAAAGGTAAGGGGCTTTGCATATATAATTAGGGTCCTTAACCAGTTGATTTTGAGTTAATCAAAGGGGAGATAATCCTGGTTGAGCCTGACCTACCCAGGCGAGCCCTCTGAAAAAGAGGGATTTGAAGTGAGTGGGATTTCTCTTGCTGACCTTGAAGAAGCAAACAACAATGTTGTGAACTGCCCCTGGAGGGTCCTCCTGGCAAGAACCTTAGGGTGGTGCCTTGTAGCTGAGAATGGCGACTTGCTAACAGCCAGCAAGAAAATGGGAACTTCAGGCCTGCAACTGCAAGGAACTGAATTCCACCAACAACCAGTAAGCTTAGAAGAGGACTCTGAGCCTCAGATGAGAATCATAGCCCTGGACAACCCAAACCTTGCTTTCAGCCTGGCGAGACCCTGAGTAGAGTGCCCAACTAACTTCCGGTTCCCAGAAACGATGACAAAACAAATTTGTGTTGTTTCAAGTTGAGAAATTTGTTGTAATGTGTTTTATAGCAATAGGAATTGAATACAGGAGGCCATGGGTGCCTGGCCTGGGAAGTTCGATGGAATAGTGAGAATGAAAGACAGATTACGTACACTGGAGAACAAATGCAAGATGACGAATTATGGTGGGGGGAAAGGAGTAAAATAAATAGCTTTCTCTGATGGGATGGAAGGAATAGGCATTTCACAGGAAGAACAAAGGACAGAAAGGTGGAGGGAAACTCCGTGATCAGGCTGAGCCTACAGTGGTTATGCCATGCACAATGCCGGGGGACAATGGTAAGAGAAGCCGAGGAAAATGTGAGACATTACGGATAACGGAAAGGGTTTTCAAATTCAACAATGGCACAAGGTGACAGAGGTTAGATATTTGATGCAATTAACTGGACTGTTAAGATTCTTACTATAAATATCATATAATGTTTTCAAACCAATGCAGACAGAGGCAGCAGGTATCTCTGAAGCTGGCTAATGTTCACTGCGTGGGGTCCCATCAGCAATCAGTGGCCCTTAGTTGGAGCTCTAGGAAGGCCGCCGGTGCGAGGTAGTGCGCGTGGCGGCGAACAGCACTGGGCGATGCACGTCCGCCGTCCAAGTCCCAGCTGTGGCTCCACCAGCTGGTCCCTTTAACCTGGACAAGTTACATTTTAAAGCCCTATTTTCCTTACCTACCTGTGAAAGGAGAAAATAATGGTTAATGATGTCTATTGCTAAATATTATAAGGATTAAAAAAGATCATAAATATTGTGATGCCTTGTAATATACCTATTTATTACTATGTCTTATTCAGTGTGCCAAATAGTCAGTGCTATATCTTTGTTTCCCCAAAGTTCTGATGCTGAGGGATATGTAACATATTTACTGAGATTACATCGTAATACTTAATAAATATTTGTGAAATTCGTCTTGAATGAATAATAACAGAGTAGTTGTAAGGCCTCCAAGAGCCCCATGTCTGAAAAATAATGTGTTCGATAAAACTTAGCTGCAATTGCAAGTTGTGTGTTTCAGCAGTTCTAACCCGCAGGTGCAGATTGTGGCATGCCACGTGAGAATCCGGGTCTGTGGCTTTCTGGCCTTGTCAAAAATCACCTGGAAGATAAGCCTAAGCGCCGCTGGAAGAAGGGTGCCTTCCTGAATTTCGGGCTTCTGCAAAACTGAGTTCTAGTGGTAGTGGTAGAATCATTAGGCCTCAAGCACAGTGTAAGGTCATGGTCTTCCAGGAAACTTCTGAGGAATCTAGATAGTTCTAAACTCAATGGATTATAACTTGGGAAAGTGGCAGGCACTCCATAGTAATTATGATGAAAGTAATTACTCTGAGCCCTCTTTAATCTCTTTCTTTGTTTTCCTTCTCATTTACCAATAGAATAGTAATAAGCAATCAGCAGAATTGGCTTAGCCTCAGAAATACACATGGCCATGTGTGAGCAAGATGTGCTGATATTTTTGATTTTAAAAATATATGTGGATGCATATAGCACTTTGTGGAACATTCGGAATGAATAAAGGACTTTGCTGGGTGATATGGGAGACAGGGAAGAAGAAATATCAGACAGAAGCCTTGCTCTCCAAGTGCTGGAGCTATTCGACTATTGTTTGGGGATGAGGTGATAGAAAAATAAGACATGATCTCTGTTCTCTGGGAGCTCACAGGGTAAATAAGACAGGATAATAGACGATTAAACCACAGAGCAGCACGAGGAGCAAGAACGCATGCAGCACAGTATTCGTGGGTGATCTCTCACCAGACTGTGCCCTGTGGGAACCAGGATTTTGCCTTTTAATCTTGCATGGCTGGTATCCGGTGCAATGCCGACACAGAATCGGAATTTAATATTTATTTCTTAAGGAACTGAGTGGCTTTGGTTAAGGCAAAAACTTGATGGAGTTGGCACCAGGCCTGGAGCAGTCCCAGAGCGTTTACCCGGCATTGTCCTTGGGTGCTGGCTCCAGCTCTGTCTTTCCTCCAGAACTGTGGTGCTGTGAGAGTCTTTGCTGCCCTGCTTGGGAAAGGTCACTTGGCGATGGCTTTAGCAGGGACTGTGACGTGGAGGGGTGCTGGGATTACTCTCCCTTGAAAAGCAACTTTGGACGCCGGAGGGGGCGGCCCCATTCTCCCTGTGGTGATGGAAAACCAAATACACCACCAACAGCTGTTCAGAGACAGGAAAGGCAGCTTCATTCAGAAAGCCATCATAATTTGGCAAGGAGTGCTCCAATCAGTAGCCTTCCTAATGCGTGTAATTGTTATGCAAATAAGCCAGAGCACATTACCCAGGCTGGGAACAGGAGCACCAGCTCTGCGATTTACAAGGGGCCCAGGGGCCCATGAGCACTCTGGCTTGCATACCACCCTGGGAGCAGGCAGGGAGAGCTGGGTTGTCTTGAGGCTGGGTTTATGGAGAACTGGTTTATTAAAGTTGACCAGTGGAGTGAAGCTGAATCTTTTAAAAGTGAAAATATTTGAGTTTAATAATGATCGAGGCCTGGATTTTTATTCTGCCTGTAAATATCAGTAACAGAACATTACAGCGGAACATGGTTTCAGAGACCGGCAGGTATCCAAATCCCTTATATTTCAGAAGAGGAACTGAGGTCCAGAGTGGTAAAGTCACTTATCCAAAGAACCTAGCTTTCTTGCCTCCAAGTTCACGGTCCCTTTACAACAAACCCCACTATCTCTTAAGCTTGGGCCGCTATAACATATTTTGTTTTTCCTTAAGCTTTAAGACTTTTCTTCTCTCCTTTTTTACCTTTTCTCTTCTCTTATCCAACAAATGTTATTGCAAAAAATTATGAAGATTATTGGACACATTAAAAGCCTATTTTAGTTCTTAAGATTATGCAGTCTGACATAATGAATGAGACAAACACCCCGGTATCTGCAGTATAAGAATGAGGAGGTAGAGAAAGGTAGAAGCGATTCTCAGGAGACAGCGATCACACCCATGTGGGAGACGTGGAAAGACTTCATAGGGTGGATGATACTTGAAATGAGCCTTTAAAAATCCTAACGGATCTAAGGAAGGGAACAGAGAAAACATAGGTGCTTGTGTGGACATTTGCCACAAAGGTAGAGGAAAGCGGGGCTTGCCCGAGGAACCAGAGAGGCTGAATTGGTCTGGAGTGTGGGGAAGGTGTAGCGGGCTGAGGTGGGAAGTTTAAATGCTGATGTCAGAGCAATGAAATCCAGGCCGCGTCTTGGCAGAACATCCTATAATGGAAAGAGGTCCGGGCTTAGAGTTCAAAGGCCTGCTTCTGCATCTTAACGCCACATATGTGTGGATATATGACATGCACAAATAACTTAAATCTCTAAACCTTGATTTTTTTGACCATACAATGACCATACAGTCATTGTAGAGATAAAATATCATGGAACAGTACCTGGCAAATAAAAATGTTTCCATCTGTTTCTTCATTACCACGGTTTAGAAACTTCGACTCACTTAGCTATCACGGTTTTCTGTCAATTCTTAATTGAGTGATGTCCCTTGTTTTTACCTCTAACCCTCTTTCTAACATTAGCCAAGTCCAAGTTCACTTCATAAGCCGAAACATAGTAATTGTCACTTTTTCGTTTCCCTTTATGAAATCTCTCTTCCCTAGTCTTTCTTACATGTCAGATTAATTCTCCTTGAGTACTTCTTCACCAATAACGAACTGCGAACCGTTCAGAAATGCGCGGTGGTTTCTGTTTGTGCTCACAGCATCCAGTCTGTGTTCCTCTCGCAGGCCCTTGCCAACCTGCCCACCTCACCCCTCAGGCTCCCCTGGAGCCCTCGCTCTGTTCATGTCAGCCCATGCTCAGCGCTGCTGTGGGGTTGAACACGCACACAAACCCCCTCCTTACTTGGGCCCGCCCCCAGCCTTGACGGCCTCCCCTCCATCAACCGATCCGAATGGGGCTCTGCCTTCAGGGCGCCACTCTGCTGTGCAGCCCGGATCCCTGCCATCCTTGGCTCGGTCGTGACCTCAGCGTGGCCTGTGTGCATCACGACACAACTCTGCTGGGTACTACAGACCTCTTCCCAATCATGCCACTGTGTCGAATCTGCCTTGTTGCTACTATGGGACCGAAAGTACTTTAAAAATGAGTACCTTTTCCATTTCTTTTGTGTCCTCCCTCATGCCTAGCATTGTGCGGGCATAAGATAAATGACGAACGCAGACATGCGCCATGTAATGACGTTTCAGAACATGATGAGCCACCTGGAGGACAGTGGTCCCATAAGATTGTAATACTGTATTTTTATGGTACATTTCCAATATTTAGATATGCAAAAACCTACCTTTGTGTTACAGTTGCCCGCAGGATTCAGCACAGTAACATGCTGTGCAGGTGTGTAGCCTGGGAGTGATAGGCTGGACCATAGGCTGGACCATCGGGGCTCCTACAAGCACACTCTGTGATGCTCGGACAGCAGTGAAACTGCCTGACAATGCATTTCTCAGAACGTATCCCCGTCATTAAGGGACACGTGAATCTATATGCTTGCGAAGTAGTCACTGTGTACCTCGAAATTCAGAGCAGACCTTCCTTTCTTGTCTACAGGGATGTAGCAAATTAAAGGGAAACCCTTGGGCCTATTTTTCCAGTTTCAGACAGAGTTTGAGGCTGTGCCGCTTACCAAATTATCTCTCGCCTGTGAACTGAGCAGTGATGGCCCGGAAACCACCGAGGGAGAATGGAGATGAAAACATACATGCTTGTTTTTAGTGTCAATTTTCTGACTACATAATGCACTTAAAAATTAAATTTGCTAAAGGCACTTCAAGTGCATTCCTTGCTAACACTTCATTACAAAGCACTTATCAGTAATAAATCCACAGGGCCTATGTTTTTAAGAAAACAAGAAACACTTAGAATAAAAATACCTTGCTTTCCTACTACTCCCTATCTTAGTAATAGGGACAACAAATAATTTCTAGTTGAATGGATTAAAGATGTCAG